>PVJX010006392.1:0-78098 GCA_004027295.1 Dolichotis patagonum | reverse complement strand
AAGGAGATCCCTTACCGTCCTGAACCATCCACAGGCCCGAAGCTCGTCGGGAGCACACGAGGCCTACAGCCCTCGGAGGCGCCTCTGGTGCCCAGGAACCAGGAACGTCAGCAGAAGGCGTGCGTGCAGGGCAGCTCCCCCTGCGTGTGGAGATGGGAAACCACGTGTGAGGTCGGGGAAGGGCACCCGGTTCACTGATTCCACGCTGCCTGGCCTGGGGTCTCAGGCATTCTACTTTTCCTCGTGGGATACCTGAGACGCTTCCCACCCGTATGAGTCCTGTGTTTTTCTGTGTGTTCAAAGGAGTTCTGTGGCTGTACCTGACTCTGTGTGTGTGTGGGGGGGGTGTGTGTGTGGAGTGTGTGTGTGTGTGCTCCCTCTGGCTAAGACACTGGGGAAGGATTTCCCAGGCCCATCCCCTCGCCCTCACTCACCCCAAGACTGGTTCCAACCCCTGGTACACCACAGCACACGCCAAGGGGCCTAGAACAAGTGAGCACCACTCTACCCTTCTTGGCATATTGATAAGTTCCACGTTCTCTGGGCAAAGGACAGACTGACAGAGGGCACCAGGTGACTGAATGGGCATGTACCACTTCTGAAGATGTGGAGTAGGTAGAGGCAGGTAGCTGGAATAGTGTCCTTGTGAGGAGGAAACTTGAGCCCTATTTCCTCAAAAGGGCAAATTTAACACAGAAGACAAACAGTGACTATGAGCAAGAGAAGCCCAAGCCATAATGCAGACATCTCCGCCAAGGGTGCTTGTGAGCAGGTGGTAGCACACAGCTGCCTTTTGACAAGATGGATACTTCCACTTTCACTGCAGCATGGGACCCTGACTTCACAACAGGACACCCCAAGTCTACCAGCCACAGTGGGTCCCAGAAAACTGATTTCTAGGCCCTTGCCTCACCCACACCAAATGCCTTCTCCACTAACCCTGAGAATTTTATCACCCACAAACCATGGCCCACTGGGCCTCTACTGCCTGCCACACACATGCACACACAACACTATAGCACACCACACCACGCCACAGAGACTGTAAGCATGTGAGCTCTCTGGTTCACACAGGCCCAGCTGCCTGGCCACACAGAGCACACGGATCTGGGAGACCCAAGGTCTCCACACCCCGTGGGGTATCTCCCACTGTCCATCCTGCAGGACAGCGTCAGGAGGGAAACGAGAGAGCTCTTCCAACGCCTCCCACCTCTGTTGACATCACCCTGGGCTAGACAAATGCGGAGCCCGATGAGGAGCCCAACCTGTGGAGGTGCCACTTCCACATCGGTGGGCTGAGCACGGCCTGATTCGGATATGTCAGTGACACCCAGGCCCACGAAGGCCAACAGTGCCACAGAATGGGAACACAAAACAGCGACATCCACCCACAGGGAGATCTCTTGAAAGAGCACAAGGGAACGTGGCCACATTTTTCCTGCAGTCATCCAGTTTGGACTGAGACTGGACCCAAAGAGCTTGCCAGGGGCCCTCTGCTTGCAGGACACCAGGAAAGAGCTTGCAGCTGTGCTCTGAGTTCTTCAGCAAAATACAACGGCAGCCACCAGGGGGAGCCACAGACCATGATTTACAACCCTTCCCAGTTACTTCCCAGGGCAGACCCCAGGGTCATGCATAGAATGCCAGGCTCACAAAAGTCAAGAGCATCTTCTGGTAGTGCAGGGGAGAGGGCAGAACCGGGCCAAGTGAAAGAGAGGGAGGTGAACACAGTGTGCCGGGTGCTCTGGGAGCACCCGGCCGCAGTCCCTGATGACAAGCTTTCCTGTAATTCCTGGCATGAAGGCTAAAGGTGAGCCTGGAGGTGCACAGCTTTCCCTCCTAAGGACTGGCACCAAGGAGCTGCCCCGTGTGTAGTCTCCACTTCCTGTTCCACATAAACCATCAAGGTAAGCACTGCCTTCTCCCAAAGGCTGGACTCACCTTGTCCCAGGACACAACGGAGCGGCCTGAGCAGAGGCCAGGCCCACAAGGGGCAGAGGGAGACTCTGCAAGGTCTCCCCAATGTCCCCCCACCTACATTCGGGTGTGGATCTGGTCAACACAAGTGTGGCCTCACAGGGTCCACCCCACTGAGCACATTTTCCTGAGAGGCCTTAAGAGGAAGCTGACCCATGATGCACCCTGCGTGGTGCGAGGCTGTCTGAGGCCCGTGAGCCCGAGGACGTGGACCCTGCTCCTGCAGTCCCTGCATGTGGCAGTGTGCTGGACCTCAGTCACGATGAGAATGACGGTTTAGAGCTCTCACTCATTTTGTTCAGCTTTTCCAAGGAATGATTTTTGGGGTATCATCATTGATCCGAGCACATGCAAAGATGCCTCCGGTGCCTCCAGTCCAAGGGACACTGGGCAAGACCTCCAACTAGAAGAGCTCGAAGTTCCTACTTATGGCCCCAAAATTCCAACCACGCAAGGAATGAAACCCACGTCCATTTCCAGCCTGGGCCACAGGCTATGGCAGGAAAAGCTTACCATCCTCACCATCCAAGGCCTCATCGAGGGGACACTGGCTTGCAGTGCTACAAGGTCCTCCAGTGCACAGGAAACAGGAATACGCAGCTGAAGTCACACCCACCACAGCACCCTGAGTGGTACAGAAGAGGAAAAGCACCTGTGAGGCCAGGGGAAGGCACCCATTTCTCTTTCCCATACATGCCAGCCTGTGCCCTCATTCTGTCACGTGTTCGTGCTGTCAGATACCTGGGATCTCCTCACGTGTGTATGTACCTTCCATGTATGCACAGGATGCAAGTCATGCAGGCTTGACTGGGTATGTTTGCCTCCCTCTGGCCAAGACCCATGGCAGTGATTCTCTGGGCCTGATACCTGGCCGGGGTCCCTCCCCCGCCCAGCACCAGACCCAGGGCCCTTGAGCAGCAGCATAATGGTCACTCCTTGGGCACACTACTCAAGGCCCTAGTCTCCTTGTGCAAAAGAGACCTCCAGTGGAGGTCCCGCACTGAGTGCAAGTGCACCCTCTGAAGGAGGGACAGAGAAACGGGCTGCAGTGAACTCTTAAAGGTAAGACTTCAACCCTCTTCCCTCCGAGACGAAATGAATGTACAAGACAAAACAATGGCCACAAGCAGGAGAATCTTGAGCCACGAATGCAGACACCTATGCCAGGGATGATGATCCGAGGGCACAGTCTGGGCCGAACACACCACAAGACAGACACAATCTCCTTTCATTGAAGCAGGGGGTCCTGCTTTCTCATCAGGACAGCCCCAGTGGACCCAAGCAATGCCAACCAGATCCCACAGGCTTCCTGGTCATGAGGGCAGGCAGTTGACAGAAACTGATTTTAGTTACTATGCGAAATATTTGTGATGTTTGTCAGAAGAAAAACATTGTACCTATTCCTAAAAAACTACATCACTAAATGACCCAGGAAAAAAATCTATACAATTATTTTGAGTAAAATACAAAAGATTTTTCATACTGTTATGCATTTCTACTTTAACAACAAGTAATGATTCCATATATGAAATTCCATTATTACTCCACTTGACTAATACAAACTAACATTATCTGTGACCCAAGCAGTACGAAAATGAAGCTTGTTCTTTCCCAAGAGTGAAGCGCTTCGTGCATAATTATCAGTTAAAATCTTTACAGCCGTCAAAAAGTCTCATAAAATTCATCGATTTTCCATTTGAAGAAAATATAAAAACAAATTAAAATCTCCATGAGGGGAAGCATACCAATAATGATTCGTAATAATCTTATAAATCTGTGCAATATGATCTTATAATAATCCTAGTCATAAGGTCAGCATGATTTAACCACAATAATCCTTAGAACAATCCTTAACATGGATGGATTTCACAACACATATTTCATATACTAGGAGACAGAAAATGTTTGAAATTCTATGCTCATCATCCCACACAAAAATCAGATAAAATGATGAAAGGCAACAATTCATAAATGAGGATGGAGACACTCACCAATAAACACAATTTTATGTAGCTATTGCCCAAAAAGCTTCCAAAAGAACAAACACAAGCACTCAAAATATGGCCCGGGACACAGAATGTATGAACTTCAAGAGACAGAGGCTGCCTCAGCTGCTCACCTGTGTGCGCTGACACGGAGAATCTCAGCCCAGGCCTCCTCCACCTCAACAAAACAAGACAGAACAGAAACAGAGTCAGAAGCTTCCCCACTACAAAACGAACGCCCTATTCTGAGAGAAAGGAAATGCAGTCTCGGGCTGCGGTCACCCGGTCATGCATCCATGACCAAGGAAAGCCAGGCTGGAGGGTCCCATTTGTCCTACTAGAGTGCCACGCATATGGACCTCAGATTGCCATCTGTAATTAGTCCCTCAGCATCCTCGGACAAGTTTTCTCATCATCGATCCAGAAAAGCACGCCTGATGACAAACAGGCATGACCACAGCCAGGCTTATTTTGTGGAAGCTTATCTACTGCATTGTGAAATACTATATTTAGAATTCTTTTAACAAAGTAGGGAGACTCACAGGGTGAAAAAATTTATCATAAAAATATTTTCCAATCAGCCTGCAAAATCATGCACCCACAAGTCTCGAAGTTGTGATACTACTAGAATACACATAAGTGATTTCAAAAACATCACAGTCATGGCTTACCTCATTTCCCTAAGGTACTGTGACTTGTTCCAAACCTGCAACAAAATATAAAAACAAATCATGAAATGCTAAAGGAAATATCTATAAGATGAGATTCTATAGCAATTATCATATAGCTATCTCTACACAAGTCCCAGGGGGTCCTCTGTCATTTCATTCCACTTATTTCTACCTTCAATTTTTTATTCTACAGTCATTAATCATCGATAGTATCTCAACCACACTGTGCAGTTAGTGACACAATAATTTTCTCCCATGAGATACACCAGAGTTTTAATTGCCTAATAAAGACTTTAGGAAAAATGCCTTGCAATAGGTAAAATAAAAAGCATCCAGTAGTGGATACGGAGACCAACATTTTGACAGAAAGCTAAATATTTCAAAATCAATTTCAATAGTATGTAGAAACCTATACTGTATAGGACCTTAAGTATATTTCAAAATGATAATAAATGATAAAAAATTTATGTATTTTTTCTGTGTTCCTATTTCCTGAGCATGTATGTGTGTGTGTGTGTGTGTGTGTGTGTGTGTATATATATATATATATATATATATATACACACACACACACATATATATATATGCATGCTTGACGCTATCTGCTCAAACTTTTATGTAATTTACCCTAAGTTCAGACTTACTGGGTGACACTTTCCATTCCAGCATTTTATCTGTGCTCCAAATATTCCTATTACTGATACCACCTCATTATTCAGGATATGTCTGCTAGGTTTTCCACCATGACGTTACTATTTTTCCTTTGTAAATGATAAATATCTCATGGAGAAAGCAACCAAAGTCTGTGTAAGTATCTAGTATCTCCTCAAATTTTCTCCAAGTCTTAACATCCTTCAATCAGGCAGGCAAAAACTATGAAACTTGTCAAATACTAAATTTTTAAAACCTACTATACTTTGTGTGTTTATATCATTGGAAAGGTTTTCTATCATTAAAAATAACTTTGCCTTCTACTTTATCCATTAATTGATTTGTTCATTCAAAGTACTAATTTAACAATACTATAAACATCTTACCATCATTCATCAGTTTTTTTCTTGTTCGAGAGACTTACCAGGTCCAACTATCCCTGAATGCTGATAGTGAAAACCAGTGGTGGTTTGCTCCTTTCAATCCAGTGGGTTCCTTTTATAGATGTAGTTTCATCCATCTCTTTCTGCTTCTGTACTCATCTTCTTCCTCAGTATTCTCAACATTCTAGAACCCCAACTGCAAAAATCTTACATAGTTAATTCACACACACACACACACACACACACACTCAAATAGCAAAAACTGAACAATAGCATAGCATGTTCCTTTGATTATAAACAAACCAAAGTTCTAAATACACTTCTGCCACTACTGTAGCACAGTAATGCAAAATTATGTCACAATTCCTCTTTCATGTCACGTGGCCAACATTTCAGTTACTCTCTGAGGACTAACTACACATGCAACTTACAATGTGCTACTATAGGAGAAGGGTCCAAATGAATGAAGAAAGTAAACTGATGACAGAATACAAACAATGGAGATTGTTTAGAATGCAGAACACAGGCTCATAAACCACAAAGGGATTATAACAGCTGAGATTGCGCCATTCACATCTACATCAGTTGCCAATTGTTTTTTCACACAGGGATTCTGCCTGGCTTTCTTCTTTGGCTACTGTATTTAACTTGATACTGATTAGCTTTACGTCTATTCTAAAATTAACTTCTACAGTGATTACATATTTGATCTGCTATTTCACTGTGGATTTTGTCTGTGCCCACGTGGCACTTCAGTGCTTGGGCCCTAAGATCTCGGTGTGCCAACAGCACGCCGCATTTCTAGAGTCACATGCCCTGAAGGTACACGTCATGCAATTTTCCACAAATCCATTTCTTATTGATTATCTTCTCTTGTACCTGAAAAATCCCAACATTTACTTTTGAACTGAGAAGCTTCACCTAATAATTCACATGACACTGTCCTCAAAGACACAGGGAAAATGACAATTACTCTAGACAATGTAGTATTCAACAAAATATGCTTTTGCACAACAGATTTAGCAGATCAGAAGTATTTTTAATTATGGAGCTTAGGTAACCATAGGATACTTTCTAAAAGTTGTGAATAGGGCTAGGGATTTAGCTCAGTGGCATAAGTGCTTGCCTAGCAAGCATGAGGTCATGAATTTGATCCCTGGTACAAAAACAAAGTTGTGAATAATGGGATAAATTACACAGTCTAGCTCAATACTCAGCTTCAATGCACTTATTTACAAAAAGGAATTTGATGTGGTTATTATAAGCATCAACTGAGGCACTAATACATGCGTGTTTCTCTTCAGATGTAGTACACATACTCAGAATGCCGTAAGTCCTGTGCATAGCTGAAATACATATGTAATTGAAACTGTACACATAAATAAGATAAAAGAGGAAAATAATCACCAGACCTCACTATGAACATTTTGTAAGTATACTTCCTAAAAAAATGCCTTTATTGAACATATCAGAAAAAACACATACATGTATCACTTCACATGATTAAAATACAATGTCAATTCACATACCTTTGGTATTTAGTAATGGGTAAATAAATGAAAATTGAATTTTCCTATCAGTTAATTTGAGCATACATTATCATATTAAGCAATGAAAATAAATTAATTGTATTCAATGTTTCCAAATGAAAATATTCAAAATATATAATCACTAATTTCTCTAGACTGATTTAATCAGATTATTTACTATTTTACAAGTATATTTTTATTTGCTATGAGTAGCCTTGACATTAAATACATCTTTAAACATTTCTTATGTTGTCTTACAGGTAAATTTCTAAAAGTAAAATTGTTGGCCAAAATGTGCTAATTTTCATCTAATCCAACGTTTCCATTAGTTTTTTGAAAGTTTTTAATGTACCAGTTTTAAATTCCCCACACTTTGCTAACACTTATGCCTGCCAATCTGATAGGTGAAAAAGGTAAATAATTACTGGTTTGTATTTCATATAAACATACATATACTTCATACATACATGCACTTCATGTGTACCATGTATATATCATGCAGGCGTTTTTCATTACTAAATTATAAAGACTGATAAGGTTGAACATAGTTCTGTATGCTGTTGGCCATTGACATGCTTTTCTTTCATAAATTATTAAGTGTCTTTCCACTTTCTCCTAGAATGCTTATCTTCAGAATTTGTCATAGGTATTTCAAATAAATACAAATATATATTTATAAATTACTGCAAAATAAGGAATATCCCAATTTAATTTTAAGTTAGCAAATTACACACTCTCCTCCTTAAATCCTCCAATGCATACAGCATGGACAAATAAGCAAATTGGAAAATAATGATTAATTGAAGTAAAAGTCATAAACATTGGTTACGTATATTCTTAACACGTTGAAATGTGGTAAATCGACTTTGATTATAATTAGATGAAGTCAAAATGAGTTTTAGTCACCACTCAAATAGGATAGATTCCACCAAGGCTGAGAAACAAAATTTGTATTTTAATTCTGCTGAACAGAAAAGAAAGCAGGCAAGATATGAGACACAATTCCTTGGGACTTTCACAGATGAATGTGGAAAAAACAGGCTCAATTATAAAATATGTCAGGTCGGGGCTGGGGATTATAGCTCAGCAGCACAGCGCCAGGCTGGCAAGCGTGAGGTCATGAATTTGATTCCCAGTACCAAAAAAGAAAAAGAAAAATATATGTCAGGTATAAGTAAGAGAAGGTTCTTATCACTCCAGTATCTTATTCACTCCTTCTTTTCTATTGCTTTCATTATGACGATGCAATGTGAAGGTCAACTGTATCACTGTGGAATTTGACAAAGGATCTAAAATAATTTGCATAAAAATAAAATGCCACAATAATTCTCAGGTGTTTTTATCATATGCCTGAATTAGTTAAGATTTTTCAGCTTCCAGCCTCACTGATGCTTTACTGAAGGGCCTGGCAGGCTACCTAAAGGCTGCTGTAGTGAGTGGGCCTGACCAGAGCACAGTTACAGCATATTACTCAAATACATGTTATTACGCTGCTTTCAAAAATACAATACATGGGCCGGGGATTTAACCAGTGGCTCAAGTGCTTGCCTGATAAGTGCAAGGTCGTGAGTTCAATCTGATACAAAAAAAAAAAAAATACAATAGCACATAGATTATCTGCAACAGAGATAGTAAGACCTTCAAAGCAGAAAATATTTATTTGAGCCTTTATAGAAAGTTTTACACATGATAGACTAGTTTAATAAGGGCTAGAGTGATATATGTAATTAAACCTGAGCTTTGAAATAACTAAAGAAGGCCCGGAAGGACAGCATCATCAAATTCACTCGTGCCAAGACACCACTCCTGGAAACTCGAGTAAGGCCAGATGTCCCGTTAAGCAGGGTGCCTGCCCTGCTGGGCAGTGACCCCTCCCTGAGCTTTCCTTTTCTGTACAGCTCACTTTACAGACCACTGTCTGCAGTGTCAGCGTCTGGGGGAGAAACTCCTTCTGGTCTCCACTGAGCTTCTGTCTCTTATGTACAGGGTCTGGGTCCACGGTAGGTAATAACTGGTAACAGATACACAAGGTCAATCAGTGTTGGTCAAAATAGAGCACTGGTTATTCCACAGCAGCTTAAGTGTCTTCACTGGAATACTGTTTATGAATTTCTCCTAAGGCCATACAAAAGTAGCAGCTTCTTTAGGGTGGTGTGCATTAAAAAAATTATAACAGCTCCTCTTTCAGCATGATCATCGTAAGAGATGACATGGGAATAATATAAGAAAAAATAAACAATTCAAATGAAATAGATAAAACTGGAAGGTTAAATTTAACTTACTGCCAAATTCTAGAGGCTATAAAGTTCCTATGTCCTACTCAATAAAAAACAAGGTGAATTCCAAGAGATTAATTAAATAGTAAGGGAAATCAACTGTCTACCCACAACTGACCAAATATTTGATATCTATATTTGGCCATAGTAACTATACTTTCAATTCCCTAACGAAAATGTATTTAGATCATTACTTGTCCTCAATCTTTTTAACCCTGCTTTGTTACAATAATAATCATCCATTCACTAGGTTATTTTCAAGATAAATACAATGAAAGTTAAACCACTCAATTAAAATTATGGAAAGAGTTTATGTACAATAAAGGAAACACCTAACAAAGTGAAGATACAGCCCACAGAATGAAACAAAAATCTTTGCCAATTACTCTACAATAGCAGCTTACTATCTAGAATATAAAAAGAACTAAAAAAGAACATCAAAACATCAAATAGGCAAACAAAGAGAACAGACACTTCTTACAAGATGTACAAATGGCAAATGTATCTATAGATACAGATATATAAATAGATACATAAAAACTTAAACATCTTTAGCTATTAGCAAAATGCAAATCAAGACTTCTTTGGAATGCAAAGAAAAAGACTACATGCTGGTGAGGATGCTAGGAAAAAGTAAATTTCTATGTACACTGCTGGTAGGAATGTAAATTAGTACAGCCACTATGGATGTCAGTATGGTAGTGCCTCTAAATATTCTTTTTAAATTAGCTATAATTTGAGCCAGCTCTACAATTCCTTAGTATATACACAAAGCAATTAAAGTTAGCATACCACTATAGTTAGCATACCACTATCCCATGTCTATTACAGCCAATTGACAATGGCAAATACACAAAACCAGGCTATATAAACAGACAAATGCATAAAGACAACCATATATCACATATGGTAATATCATCATATATATGGAGTGAAATAAGCCAGTCTTAGAAAAACAAATATTACACATTCTCCCTCATGGAGTCTAAAAAAAGAATGACATAAAAGTAGAAGGAAGCCCATACTAGACAACAGGAAGGGAACAGAGGGGAGAAGAGGTATTTCTAGAACAGACTCAAAATGTTCAAGGCACAACCTAAACTTATTTAACAAAGAAAGGAAAATATAAACAATACTCAAAAAGCAGTAAGTACAATAAGTCGACCATGAAAAAGCCCAGATGCTGGATCTTTAAGTGACATCACTATTATTATGAAGACAAAAATATGCTTATACCAAGTAAATTGGATTATCTAATTAATATTACACAATACACCATACACAGATCCATATACACACTTGTGTATATCCTGAACTGAAAACTAAAATACCTGAAATAGAAAATTCACATGATACACTTCAGAGCAAACCAAAAACAACAAATTATGAACATGAGGTCATTTTATTATAAATGGGTCAAAGTAAGAAAGTAAAAAGATTTTTTAAAATGAATCTCAGGAATCTGAGAAATGTGAACAATTCTAACAATCATACATGTACTCATTGAAGTCTCGGTGGAAAAAAGAGACTGAAAGTATTTTTAAAAATTGATAAAAAATAAATTTACAGTTTCAAGAAGTTCATCAAACAATACAAAGATGACCACAGTTAGTCACACATCACCAATAGCAAAAATATTAAGAAAATCTTGAAAGGAGTCAAAGAAAAGTGGCACAATGAATAAAGAAGAATGAGGGTTCAAAGGCCAGTGACTTCCAATCAAAATTAGTGGGTACGGTTAGTGTTAGTTCTCCAAAAAGATGCACACCATATTTCTTTGTTAAGTAAAAATATCTTTCAGAGGAGATAAAAATGATACATTTCAATAAAATACAAATAAACACAGTGATACTAAGAAAAAAATTACTACCAGTAGTACTGCAGTACACGTACCACAGGAGCTAGAGATGGACCTATGGTGAGTAACAGTGAAGACTGGAACCTGTTTCCATATCATCCACATGAAGAAACTGGGAAAAGGATAAAAATTAGATAAAATTTAAGAAGAAAGCTTCACAACTATACATTAAATTAGCAATTAGAGAAGAGAAAAAATTAAAAGGCATAAAGATACAAAAGGAGAAAGTGAAATCATTATTTGCACATGACATGAGACTCTACACAGAAGACCCCAAAAATACCACAAAAAGAATTCTAGATTTAATATCCAGATGCAGTCACGTAGCTGGATATAAAGACAACATTCAAAAATCAGTAGTATTCCTGTACATAAATCACACTACAGAGAGAGCATTTAAAAAACCATGCCTTTCATATCAAAAGATAAATGCTTATGAATCAATCTAACAAAGGAAGTAAAATATCTTTACAATGAATTCAATAGTAGTTTGAACAAGGAGATTGAAGAGAACATCAGGAAATGGAAAGAAAAAATATATAAAAGAAAATATAAAGATACACATTGCTTTTGGAAGGAAGAATCAATATTAGTGAAAATTGGTCATACTCCCAAAATTGTTGCACAGATTTAATGCAATTCCAATCAAAATATTAATAGCATACCTCACAGAATTAGAGAAAACAATCCTAAAATTCATTTGGAACCACAATAGTCCTGGAATAGCAAAAGCAATTCTGGGCAACAAAGGCAAGGCAGGAGGCATCACAATCCCTGACTTGAAGTTATACTACAAAGCTACTGTGATTAAACAAAAACATGGTAGTGGCAAAAAAAAGCCCAAATCATACCCAAAGATCAATGAAACTGATTAGAAGACGCAGAAACAATTTCAAACGTAATGAAACACCTTATCTTCAACCAAGGGGCCAAAAAGCCTCACTAGAAGACAGCCTCTTTAATAAACGGTGCTGGAGGGCCAGGGATTTAGCTCAGCGGCATAAGTGCCTGCCTGGCAAGTGCTAGGTTGTGAGTTTGATCCCCGGTACCATAAATAAATAAATAAATAAATAGTGCTGGAAAAACTGACTTTCCACACACCAAAGACAAAAAAATCACACCTGTGTCACTCATCATGCACTAAACTAAAATCAAAATGGATCCAAGATATAAATATTAAAATAGAAACACTAAAATCTGCTAGAAGCTAGAATAGGTAGAACTCTTGAAGATATGAGTGCAGGCAAAGATTTTATGAACAAAATTGAGATAAGGGAAATATTACAAAGAATCAATAACTGGGATCTCATCTTATTAAAAAGCTTCTGCAAAGCAAAAGAAATCATCAACAGCATAAAGAGACATCACGCTGAATGGGAAATAAAATTTGCTACTTCTTCAGAGAGAAGACTATTATGTAGAACACATAAAGAACTCAAGAAAATCAGACCCCACAAATTTAAAGACCCAACTCAAACTGGGCATCTGAAATGAACTTCTCAGATGAAGAAATAGAAACAGAAAATAAGTATCAAAAATTTTTTCTGCATAACTAGTCATTCAAGAGATGCAAAAAAAACTGCTGAGATTTCATCTCACTTCAGAAAGAATGCCAATTATCAAGAAATGAACCAATGCTGGGCGTGGTGGCACACACCTGTGATCCCAGCACCTGTGACGCTGAGGCAGGAGGATGCCTGTGAGTTCAAGGCCAGCCTGGGCTATACAGCAAGTTCAAAGCCAGCCTGAATTGCAGTGAAATCCCATCTCAAAAAAAGGAAGAAAGCAGTAACAACTGCTAGCAGGGATATGGAGAAAAAGACGCCCTTCTCCACTGCTGCTGAGAATGTAGACGGGTGCAACAACTGTGGAAGTGGAGATAATTCAAATAACTAAAACAAAAGGTTCCATTTTACCCAGCTATTCCCCTTCTTGGTGTCTTCCCAGAAGAATTTAAAATATTCCACAGCACAGTGTGCACAACCATGTTTACAGTGTCATAGTCCGTAACAGCTAAATCTAGGAAACAGCACAAATGCCTATCAATGGATGGATAAAGATGTGGAGGGGTGTTTTTTGGTTTTTTTTGTTTGTTTGTTTGTTCTGGGTATTGGGGATCAAACTCAAGACCTCACACTTGCCAAGCAGGCACTGTGCCACTGAGCTATATGCTTGGCCCCAAGATGTAGTATTTTTATACAATGGAGTACTAGTCAGCCACAAAGAAGGGTAAACTCAAGACTTTTATAGCTAAGTGGATGGATCTTGAGACTGTACTCTTGAGTGAAATAAAGCAAACACATGTGTAAATATCACGTTGTTTCTCTGGTGTAAGAAACTAAAATTTTAAATAAGGAAAAAAATGTATACAAGGTATTATGAAAGAGGAAGAAAATGTTCAGTTGGGAAAGGAAACTAAGGAAGAAGGGAGAAATGAAGGAAGGGAAAAGAAACAAAAAAAGAAGTAAAAATGCAAACCACTTTTTGCAAGTAAGAAGGGAAGAGGGATTTAAGCAAGGATAAAGCAATGGGGGGGTTGAGATAAGTAATGTGTAAGTACAAAGTCCCTATCATGAAAGTGATCACTATACATACTTAAAATGTACCAATAAACATAATTAACAATTTTGTAAAAAAATTTTAAACTATACTTTCAGATTTCTCAAGTGTCAAACAAACATAGTAGAATTCTCAAACAATAAACAATCCCCATCATTTCTAGTGGTGACTGAGAGGGTGCTCCTTAAAGCCACATGTGCTAATTTTCCTGACATTCCCAACAACTCTGAAGACACACACCAAGTGTTATTAGTGGTGGGCCTTTCCTGGGGCTGCAGAGCATCAGAAGAATCAGCAAAGATGTTGCAGTGGGCAAGTGAGGATTACACAACATTTATGTTTATAGAGAACAGACATAGAAGACTTTGAAGAGAAAACCTTTCTAGTTTTCCAAATTCAGACATTTATATGCTTTCCCCCATTATTCATTTTAAATGAAATCACTTTATTCTTAGAGCTACAAGGGGTAATCAAAATATACATTGAAGGATTAATTTTTTAAAATGTGTTATAGGGGCCAGGGATTTAGCTGAGCGGCATAAGTGCCTGTCTGGCAAGCACGAGGTCGTGAGTTTGATCCTCAGTACCAAAAAAAACAAAAAAGACTCTAAATAAAAATGTGTTATAATAAAAATGTATTATAATAAGACATACTACCATTAATTTCCCTCAAAATACACCCACTTGCTTCAAATGCACTTATACCATTACTTTTCATCAGTACCGGTAGTCTTCCTTCATGTCTTTATAAGGTATGATCAAAAATTCAGTGAATACTGTGGCCAAGTGCCATCCCAACGAAAGACATGCATGTAAAAATATCGTGATGTATTTTTATTTACTAACCATATCTGGCATCAAGCAACATCTGTGTCTTTTCCCCAGAATCAAAATGACCATGAAAAGTAAACATTTTAAATCAATTCAGGATACCAGGGAACCACAACAGTACAACTAAAGATACTTATGAAAAAAGACTTCTGGAACTGCTTCAGAAAGTGGCAAAAATGATGCAACAACTCTTTGAAGTGAGGGTACATATTTTGAGTGGCATTAATGATAATAATAAATTTTACTATAATAAATTTTTAAAATTTAAATATTAGCTGTATTTTTTAAATTGTACTTCTGCAGAAAATGGGACTGAACCAGGTGGAAGACACTCAGCACCAAGGAACATGGAAAGCAAATGGCTTTATTACACCACAAGACCAACAAGAATCTTAGTTCCAAATCATCAGCCCTATCCTGGGGTTAATAAAACACTTGCATATGCTGTTAACAGGAAATACAAAAACTAGCAGGCATTACTAACAAGGCTGATAACAAGACTTTCTGTAGTGAATTACATATAGTCTTATCATACACTGTTAGGCAGATTTAATTCAGGCAAGTTAACTGGGGTTTTTCTGGCCCATAACAGGAAGGTCAGGGCTTGGGTGAGAGGTAACAATCAATCACTGCTTTAGACTGGGCCAAGCTGTCTCTAAGCGGTATCTCCTTGAAACCCTGGAATGGGTTAGCATGGCAAGAGATACTTTTGTCTGAGTCACACTTACGTGCTGCAACTGGCATTGGAACGCCAGGGCTGGCTGGGTTTTGCCATTCACTAGTTATGGGAACAGGCTGTGCCTGCCTTTCCTCGTCCTTGAGTATTGTGGTAGACATTAAGTTTTAAAATTTCTTTTACAATTAAATCTCCTTTACAATACTTTGGGGGATCACTAAATTTTATGTGTTTCTCTTTGTAACACTGACAACCATGCCACATTCTCAAATAACTCAAACCTCATTGTATGTGGCTATGATTTGTGCATGGATGTGCCATCAGTGCCCACTTCAGTCACTGCGGGAAGACTTTTCAGAGGCGGCCAAACCTAGAGTTTGTGACTGGATTATTGTCTAGTGCTGGAACTGGGGTGTGAGTGCTACACCTGACCTAGGTAAGGTAGCCTGCATAAGTTAGGAAAAGAGGCTTGATCCTCCTTTGGGCTCCTGTTGCTGTTGTTGTGTTCTGTTGCCATGAACTGCTGTCCCTCTGCCATGCCACCCTGCTTGGAGCTGGCCAATTATAGGCTGAAACCTCTGCAAACTGAGTTAAATAAACCTTTCCTTCCTTAACTTTGGGTGTTGGGTATTTTGTCTACCAATCAGAGAAAACTAAGAAACCAGTCTATCAGAATATCACTCTCTATTGTTATACTCCTTCATTATTCATAATCTCTGTATCTCTTACTCATTCTTTCCAAATTTGGTTATTAAACAAACTTTAATGAAAATTATTTTTTAAAACTGTAGCACAAAATGATATAAAAAATCCCTGTCAAGTAGGAGCTCATTATTTTGAGAAAAGGAGACAGACCACTAAACAACGAATGAATCAAAATTGTTAAGTGTGTTGGTAAGTGTATAAACACTATGTTTAAGATTGTGAAATGGGGAATGGAAGCCAATAGGACTACCCGCATGGCGTTATTTACATTAAGGCATAGTAATCACCCCTGTGATACTTCATGTCTGTCATTCAACCACAGCCTCACTACAAACTTACCATTTGAGCACACATATATTTAAACGTTCTTTCCGAATCATAGCCTCTCTACCAAGCTATAAGAGAGATGTGGGTGGCAATCCCATGTAATATCATCAATAAATGGTATTAGGCATCAAGAAGACAACAACTTTTTCATTAATCTCATATACCACTGTAAATTTTAACTAACAAGCATTAGTTTTTCTAAAGGTAATAAAGTCAGAAAAAAATCCTAATCTTTGGACAAATACTAATTATCACCCAGAAGGAAAGCAAGAAAAAAAGGCACATATCTTATTTAACAAAGCACTCAGTGTCCTAAAGAAGTCAACACTAGCAATTTGGTCAGTTGTTTGGGCATAGGACATTTTTCTATATGTTTTCAGCTCTTAGACGTTCCAAAATGGGGGCTGGGGATTTAGCTCAGTGGCATAAGTGCCTGCCCTGCAAGTGCACAGTCCTGAGTTCGATCCCCGGTACTGATAAAGTTCCAAAATGGCAAGTATTCCTTCTTTTCTGAATTTTCCAAATGTAACACAAGTGTGAAATGCCCGCAAGCCAATATTCTCTCTCTTTTGGCCTTTTATTTGAAACACGTATGCTCTTCACATGTATCAATAGACATTTCTTTAGCAATTCTTAAAAACCAGTGTTGTGAACTAGGTCACCAAAAATGAAAATAAAATACTTCTGTGAAATACTCATCACACTAAGCATGGTAGAATGATATCCAGATGGATAATGTTTCAAAATTAGAAGGGCCTGAGACAACAATGTACATACAGCATTATACTAACACCAGCTGGTCACTGAACTCAACCACAGGCATTGTGCTGTATCATTCCCTCTAATGATTTAAAACATTAGTGACTATATTATAATCCACGTCTTCTCACTGTCATTTCATAGCATCTCTACAAAATGAAAGATACAAAAAAGCAGGAAAAGAAAAATAGTGGTTACATTATGTTTTTTTCACAACTATCAGTGTGGTTTATAATAAATCTCTAACTTTTACCCTCAATGTCTAATCGATCTGATGCTTACATTCACAGTACCATGGTTCTTACACAGTCCAATTTAACATGATCTACAGAATTACTGATTCTTTGGGGGATGCCATAATATTCCTACAATATCTCACTTTCACACAAATGGCTCTCTCATATGATGTCTTCAGGCCCTCATTTTCCTATTTATTTGACAAGAGCTTGTATAACAAAATTTCACTTATTCATGGCCTAAACAAGCAGTTTAGGCACAGTTATTGCCTTAAATACTGACTCAGGGGAGGCTCTGTAAGGTAATGAAACGAAGTTGTAGATGAATGGGAGAATATCCCTGTCAATAGGAGCTCATTATTTTTAAGACTAAACAGACACAGTAAGGATCAAAATTTTAGTACGTGAAGATAGGCATGGTGGCTCACTCCTGTAATCACAGCACCTGGAGGCTGAGGCAGTGAAGTAGAAATCTTCACCTAACTGCAGCCGTTCTGTTTAATAAAGTTGCAGTCACTCTGTTCCCTGCCACTGAACTCAGCTAAATCACATGATTTGTCATCAAACTGAAACTTCTATGAATGTGCCGACACAACTTTGCTACACACAACTGTGCTCAAGATACCCACTGTAGCATAACCTTCAGCAAAAGCTTACCTCAATCTTGCAACTTCTGTTTACCACCCTAGAAATAAAACCAGCTCCCTGTAATCACCACCTCAGACTTTGTAGAGTACTATTCTGGAGTTCACTAGGGCCAATAAAATTCTTCTCCTGAGCTCCTGCTTACTACTGTTGACTGAATTTTCCACAACAATTTCTGGTGCATTGTCCAGGAAATGAGAAAAGAGCTATAGTTCAGCATAGCCCTTGCTGGGGGTCATGGGGTCTCCTCCACTCCGTGTTCCAGCAGCACCCAGATGGAGGTGTACCCCTCTGAGCTATGAGGTACCCTCCACAGCCTCCCGGAGACAGACGGGGCCACAATCGTACAAAATGATTCAAAACTTCTGAATCACAGGAAGGCCATCCTGGGTTTAAGAAGATTGAGGTAGTCAGTGTGGCCTAAGTCAAGGAGAGAAGAGGAGCTTGAACGTCTCCTAGTCAGTTTGTTTTCTGGGTGGAGGCTGGAATGTTTTAACCTCTGCATGAATGTGTGAGTGAACTTATGAGACCCCCGGTGAATTCAGCTGCTTTGGATGATTGTATAGTTGCAGAGCTTTGGCTACAGAGTTCAAGTAGGCTTGTCCTACAGTTTCGTGGTCTGTCATACTGCTCAAAGGTGACACAAACCTCTGTAATTGGGATCACTGACCTGACCTGGGGATACAAGTGTACCTGTTGCTAAGACAGATTTTCATCCCCAAGAGGGGAGTGGCCAGGCCGGCATCTGACTGGTCCTCTATCAAAGAGGGCACCCCACCTTTAGCTCTTGTGTCACTGGATAAAGGAATAACACATACAGGTAGGGAGTCAGAACGCAACCTAATTAGTCAAAGCTTACAATTCTGGAATGTATCCTAAAGAATTTTTAAAAGGGCTTTTCTGGTGATTACAGAGTTAAAATGAAACCAGCTCTGCACCTGAACAGACTCCCGCCTTCCTGAGGATTTCTTCATCACAGATTTATCACCCTGTATCAGGCCGCTGCAGCTGCCGCCAGCACCAATGATTCCACCAGCCAAGCCTCCTACTTTTAGCCTTGAACTGGTCCATCAACTCTCACACCAGATGACACCCTTTTGATGAAATCTAACGTCCCTGCTAACACAAGGGAACCCACTAGTTCACCTGCAGGGCCTAACCGAACAAAGCCCACCCTCCCTCAGGACTCCTTCAGTTCAAAGTTGACACCTTATCATTCACTCCTACTATCTGCAGCCCCGCTACCTGAACTGTTTCCAGCCACCAGTCCTTCTGATATTCCTGACTTACCAGCTCGCAACACCACCGCCCCGCTGCTAGTTCTTCTGATACTACACTGGCCTGCCTCTCTACCCCTAAGTCTGAGGAGTCCAACCAGTCATTACCTTGCATGAGGCCAACAAGGCCCTCTCCCAGCACCTTCTGCTTTATAGCTGCCCTTACACACCTATCATGGTCAGGCAGCATCCTCTAACACCCACTCAGGATGACTGTCGGAAACTTAACTGTTCAGCACAGAAACATCACCGCATTTTCAGAGGCAAAAAAAAAAAAAAAAAAAACCAGTTACAGGGATTGCCCCTCCATAGACTGTCAGCCCTGAAGGATGGGTTGCTATGGTCTTTCCCATAGGTCACCTCACTTAGGACTACAACAACCCAGGGGGAAAAAAAGAAGCAATCTAGATATACCGTCAAGCCCTTCTCAAAGGGATCAAAGAAGCGGCAAAAAGCCAGTCAATATGTCAAAAGCTACTACTGCTACCCAGAAGCCTGATCAAAGTCCTTTGAAATTTTACGAGATGCTCTGTGAAATCTTCAGCGTTTATATTCCTTTTGACCCTGAGGCCCAGAACATCTACAAATGGTCAATGCAGCCTTCATTACACAGCAGTGCATGGTATCAAGAAAATCCAGTCTGGCAGATGACCATACCCTCTGGTCAAAGACCAAAATGCAAAATGTAAGGTCTATAGACACTAGAAAAATAAATGCTCACTCAGACTAAAAGATAAGGATTCTCAAAGGCTTCAACCTGGATCAGATGACAATTCTTTCAACAACTTGAAGGGCTCAGACTAGGCCAGACCAGGTCCCTGTCTGGAATGTATCCTAAAGAATTTTATCTTTAGGATACATGGGACTCTGAGCCCATGTCCATATTGAGGGGTCAACCTATGACTTTACTGGTAGATAGACAGTGGAACAAAACACCCAACCTATTGCTCCTTTGGCAGGAAAAAAATCAGGGCAAGTGGAACTCTTACGTCCCGCGCCCTCTGCCAAGCGTAAACGTGGAGCCTGGGAGGACTTTAAACCACACATGAGTTGCTCTGCTTGCTGAAGTGCCCAATCCCACTCCTGGAGAGAGACATCCCAGCTAAGGCACCGCCACCACCTTTTATCTGGGACAATCTGCTTCTCTGTCCCGTCCAGCTCCACAACCATATTTCCTACTTTTACCAAGGGGAAAAATGGTGACTGATAGACACACACAGCTGAAACTAACACACAAATTCTCAAGATTCTCTCACCCAGAGCATGGGCTGTCAACCACCCACCTCTGATTGTGAAACTCCATCCCAGGGCAACTGCCCCCTACATCAAACAGTAGCACATGCCACAAGAAGTAAGACTAGGTATTTAATCACACATCAAAAGACTTAAAAATCATAAAATACGGGCTGGGGATTTAGCTCAGTGGCATAAGTGCCTGCCTGGCAAGCGCAAGGTCATAAGTTTGATCCCTGGTATCAAAAAAAAAAAAAGAATTATAAAATACTCACAGACTGTCAATCACCTGGTATACACCTGTCCTACCTGTCAAGAAACCCAGTGAAGAATATCATCCAGTTTCAGGGTCTCTGAGCTGTCACTGCCACTGTGGTGGCTCTGCGTCATGCAGTCCCAAATCCTTCTACACTCAAGTCTTCTGCCACCCACAGCCCGCTGGTACACCTGCCTGGACCTAAAGGATGCCTTCCTTTGCCTCAGATTGGCTCCTGTCAGCCAGCCCCTCTTTGCTTTTAATTGGGAAGAACCCAGTTCAGGACTCGAAAGTCAACTGACCTGGCCTCAGCTTGCCAGGATTCAAACACTGCCCTACTGTCTTTGGAGAAGCCCTGACACCCATGGAAGAGCTCCTACGCTATTACTTTTCACACCTGCAAATCATCTACCCCACTGTCTGCCAGTGATGCCAAACCTGCGCTCAAATAATCTCATTCAGAGGCCTAGATCTCTTCTGCGGATCCAACTGCCTGGAACATTACCTTTTAAAGACATACAAATAAACTTCACAGAAGTCAAAGCTAACAAGGGACACAGACACCTTCTGGTCCTGTCTGTACTTCCTCTGTTTAGGTAGAAGCTTTCCCCACCCAAACAGAAAATTCCTCCAAGGTCAATCGAGTATTGCTTCAAGAAATTATTCCCAGATATGGACTCCCTCTGTGCACTGGAAGTGACAACAGCCTTTATAGCAAGAATAATTCAAAATCTTGCTAAATTGCTCCAAATAAAATGAAACTTGCATACCGCCTACCAGCCTCAGACCTCTAGAAAGGTGGAACAGATAAACCAGACCTTGCCCACATATATAATTCAGTGGCACAGCACCTGCCTGGAAACTGTGAGGTCATGAGTTCAATTTCCGGTACAACATAAACCAGACCTTGAAGACAACACTAGCCAAGTTCAGCTAAAAACCAAAGCTCCTCGAATGAACCTGGTCCTGGGGCCCTTCTTCGTGTTTGATGCTTGCCTAGGCCCACTGGATTCACTGGTAACATTGCAGAGATCCAGTCTTGGATACATCACACCTGTGTCAAGACAGCCCACCCTGCCAAGGCTGAGGACTGGGAGGCGTTACCTGACACAAACAATGCCTTGAGGACCACCCTCTGTCACCAGAGAACTCCAAGCCCTGCTCCTGTCACACCCAGGAGCTGACAGGTCTACACATGGCCAAAGCCCAAGGACACTGACCTTGGAATGTTTTACTGGCTGCCTTTCCTAGGACTCCTTAAAAATTCTTAAAACTTCGCTTTTTGCTATAGGACTTGGGACTGTCACACCTGTGGACTGGGACAACAGAAAAATGTATGTTTTACTGTATACTTATTGTTAAGTCTTGGGACTGGTTACCCTGAGCTCTTTCCAGGGGGCAACAGGGAAACATCCAGCCCTAATGGGATGCTTGCCTTAAGACCTTGTTTTCCAGTCCTGCACCTGGGGGCCTAAACCGGGCCTGTCGGACTTAGCTCTGCTCTTTCTGGCATCCCACTACCTCCATCAGCCTCCTCGCTCAGTCAGGCCACCCACCCCAAACCAGCAGTTCAGTACTTGCACCAGAGAAATCAAAACCTCTGGCCCCAACATAGGTGACCCTGCAGGATATACGACCCCTAGAAACCTCACTGATTTAACCTAACTCAGCCTGTGGGTCTCACTACTGCACGTGGAGGTGTCTCGTGGTTATGTACAAACCTCTGTACATGACCCTTCCCAATGGCTGGACTAGAACCTAGGCCCCAGCACAGTGGGCTATTCTCTAGTACAACTGGTTATTCTCTTTACAATTGCTCAGAGGTCAACCTCTCCTCCTGATCCTTCCCATACACCCAGGAAATGCTGCTCAATAAATCAGCCCAAAATTGCTACTGTAAAAAAGTGAGGAAAAGAAAGTGCTCTAAAGGATATAACTGCATGTGTGTTTAAGTGTGTAAGACAGATGACCATATTACTGTTTTCCTTAGATCGTTGAGCAGAACTGTTAACAGACTCACTGTTTGAATGTCTACTTTGTATGCTTTAATTTTGTAACTTTGAACAACTATTTCCAAGATGACAGTATGTAATTTATCAAGTAGTGATTTCTTAGTGGCTTCTTTTGTTCTTTTTTTCCTTTGGAATTCTGTATTGTTGCTACCCTTTTTTTCTGTTTTGTTGTTTTTTTTCTCTCTTTAAATAAAATTTTAAAAAAATCTACAGTGGAGTCAACTGGGGTCCTATGAGGGGGTCCTCAATAAATTTAAAGCTCTAAACCAAGTAGCTGCAAGATTTAAAAGTTCACTGTACTGGTAACTCACTATCAACTAAAAAATAGATAATGTAAACTGCATTTACTATAAGTCAGCAAAGGTTTATAAATTATCCCCAGGATGCTGTTAAGGAAACAGATGAGCAACCCAGGTCTGCCAGCCAGATGGCCTGACTGACTGACTCTGGCCATGATTCTAACAAGAAAAGGTGATGCCTGTGTTATGACAGGAACTCAGCACTGTACTTTTATCCCAACATGGCCTGATGACACAATTACCAAGGCCCTCTAAGGCCTAATGGCTCTGTATGGAAGACTAGCCAAAAATGCTGGAGTTAATGGCCCCGTTACAAGTTTACTGAAACAATGCTTTGGCAAATAAAAGGGCTTAATGGCTTCCATACTTATTTCCCTGATCATTACTACTAACGGATGCAAGACCAGTCGGAAATGGATGCCGAAGTCATCAAGCTGCACGGAGCTTGTTATGAGAAGACAGTGATGTTACCAAGACCTCCACTTTTCTCCTCCTGATACATGATAAGGAATGCTTAAGAGAACCTCAAGTTGTGTAGCAATAATGCAACTTTATTGTACACTGCTCATTTATTGATTTATACAAAGAACTCCCAAGTTAGGAGAATCTGCTTGGGCTGGGATGCCTCTCACAAACTCATTACAGGACAAGCTGACAATTCGGTGTGACCCTTTGATTTGGCCTTGTCAACTGGCCAAAAGCACTGGCTACTCCCCCCACACAGTACATTTACCTAAAATAACAAAATAAAAGATGATAATGAAGAATAATATTTTCTGTGTTTATGAACATAAATGTCTTTCATTTCCATAGGAAAGCCAACTGACACTGTATGCACTTTTGCATTGTCTTGTTTGTTGTTATTTAGGGATACCACCTTCTTCTGGTGCTCACCCTAGTACTGTAACCACTCTTAACTGTGGATGCTCCTCATTTTCTCAATACCTACATCCTAGTGAACAGCTATAAATACATTCATAGATCTCTATCTCATCCTTTTGCATGGCCAAGCCATGTCACCGAACTTCTCTGAACCCTTCCATCCTACTTCTACCTTAAAAACCTCAAAATCTCAACCTTAGTGCTGGATGTGACAACCCATACCTAAGATTTCCCAGCTACTCAGCATAAGACAGGAGGGTTGCAAGATCCAGGCTAGCCTGTGCCATTTATGAGACCCTGCCTCAAAATAAAAAAAAATAAGAAAAATATGTGGGGATATAGCTTGTTGGTCAATAGGCCACTTTAGGCTCTAGTACAGCAGGAAAAAAAAATCATCATGTCTGGTATTAAAATAGGTCTAAAACTGTCAAAACACATCTATTTCTCTGAGGCACTCTGACAAAGCCAACCTTCTCATCCCAGTTTAGAATTTTAACTATTTTATGGAAAAATAACAATAAATTACTACTATAGAACCCATGTGTGAAACTAGGTAATTTACCAGAGAATAATAATTAAAAGCATCATATAAATATGCAGAAGGGTATTCTTAACTGGCCTACGATTTCCCTTTGAAATTAACTTAATATCCTATCCTAGTTAAACAAATTCTTTTTTTTTTTTTTTGGTACTGGGGATTGAACTCATGACTGCCTGCTTGCAAAGCAGGCGCTTAAGCCACTGAGCTAAATCCCCAGCCTAGTTAAACAAATTCTAAACAGCATCACAGACCTAGATTTCTATACAAATGAAGTACCAGAGAGTAATGAACCTCAAACGACACAAGGAGACATCAACGTGCACACTCTCCTTCACCTTCCTCGGTCTGTCTGACCCTGTACCCAATGGAAGAGGCCGCATGCTCACTGGTGAGGATGCACAGAGCACACCAGACCCCTCTTACAGCAGCTCCTTTGTTGTACAGCACAGGCATCACCTGGAGAGTCCCTGTTATTTGTTTTATCCTCATTTCAAGCTCATAGGCTGCTGATATGAAAGCACTTTCCATAGTGACACAGAATCAGTCACACCTTGGCCTCATACTCACAAGAAAGATTTAAAAGATTTCACTGAGATGTGAAAATAAAAACTGAATTTTCAGACAACAACACCAGGCTTTATAGTGTCCCCAAGCTTACTAAATATACTGCTGTTATAGAAAAGTTTGTTCCTCTATAAAAATCAATATGGGGAGTCTTCAAAACACTTAAACTATAGGCTGCATTTGACCCATTTCTTACTATCTTTCCAAAAGAATTGAAAGCATCATAGCACAGTAATATATGTTCACCCATGTTTATAGCAGCACAGTTTGTAACAGTTAAATTGGAAAGAACCTCAATGCCCATCAACCCATGAATGGATAAAGAATATGTATTTTTTCATATAATGGAGTATTACTCTGGTATAAAGAAAGATAAATTTGAGACACTGCTAGGTAAATGGATACATCTTGAGATCATACTCTTAAGTGAAATTAAACACACATATTTAAATATTGCATTGTTTCTATGATGTGAAAAATTCAAAGGGTAATTACAGACAAAAATGTGCAGCAGATATTGGGAAATAGGAACTAAATGTTCAAATTGGCAGCAAGAATAGAAGTAAAAAAATGAAGGAGGGGATGAAGGGTGGAAGGGAGGGGAGGGGGTTTGGGGAAAACTATTGTGTAAAGAGTGAAGCCAGGGCCGGGGATATAGCTCAGTGGCACAGCACCTGCCTGGCAAAGCGCAAGGGTCTTGAGTTTGATTCTTGATACCGAAAAATAATAAATAAATGAAAGTGTGAAGATAAACAGAATATCTGTGTAATTTTAAATTATTTTTCTTTAAAATATTTATCATAAAATAAATGGTAAACTCAAGAGAAATCAAGTCCCCTTCAATAAAACTACGTGATCAAAGTGAGCACCCCCATTAATGGGATAAAATAAGTTTCACTTGACCGATGTAGTGAGAAAAATACATACCAGTTCTGAAAAACTCCTTACCAAAATACAGACCCTAACTCTTCATGAGAAATCAGTTTCAAAATATGAGGAATCTTCTCAAAATTTGTAAGACATTGTTTTCCAATGTCATAAAGAAAAGGAAAAACGGAGTACTCGTTTCCGATTAAGATTAAAGACCCAATCAGTGCACATAAGTATTTCTCTGAGTTCTGCTAATTGCTCCAGCAAATTATTTGAACCCAGGAGGAGGCTGTGGAGTACTCAACTGATAACCTGTCAGCAAGAACACTGGGAAAATCCCCAGGGCTTGTGTTCGGCATCCGAAGGCTGGGGTCATCTTGTGGGACTGAGCCCTTGGGCTGTGGGATGGGATATCAACTCCAGATAGACAGTGTCAGAACTGCATTGATTGAAAGTGTAAGACACCCAGGTGTCCATTGGAGAATATCTGGTTGATGATGGGAAAAAGCTCTACACACATTCTGGTGACCTCACAACACAGGTGAAATGCTCTGTGTTGACTAAAAAGAGGAGAAAAATATTCCGTTATTTCCTGTATCTCCTACACTGAGTCAATCTCCTTTCTGAGGTCAGAGGAGTTGCCTGAAGAAAAAGCCAACAGACTCCAGGATTGTGCTAAATGGCTCACTGGTTTGCCAGGGAGGTAGAAGGAGCAGAGTCAGAAGAGCGGGAACGAAGATGTGGAAATGAGGCTGAGGACGGACACACAGGAGTGGGGCCCAAAACAGTGAGCATCTTTTTGCCTTATGAATGCATATTAAGAAGCATTCACTGAAGAAGAGGGGGCTCAGGTGCTGAGCAGTTAGGACCACCTCACCTATAGATGGTCAGCCCACCCTGTCCCCCTGGTGTCTATGCAGTGGCTTATAAGTGCTGCTACCCCACAGCAGGGACTCCAGAACCTGGAGAGTTTTGTTTTCCTTAAATGGCAATGTGCTCTAAACCAGATCAAGCTCTAGAACCTGGAACTGATTTATAGAAATACAAAGGAGAGAGAAGCGAAGAACACCTTACATCACACCAAAGGGATGCAGCAGTAAAACACAAACAAGGGGAATTTCATAGGACAAATGCTTGAATAAAAGACCATTTTGCAACTTATCAACAAATTTTACTAGGATCATGATCTTTTTAATGAAAATAATTTGGACATTTACCAAATTAGAAGTGTGAGCACTGAAAGATATTTGATCATGCTGAAGACCTGTGCTTAACTGGAAGGGTATGATAATGACATACGTTTATGTTAAAAGAGACAAAAAGAGGGAACCAAACCTTTGAAAATGTATACTGAAATTTGTGTATAAAATGATCCAATAGCTGGGGTTTGTTTTAAATAAAATCAAGAGGACATGTGCATGGGAAAAAAAGATGAAAGAGACATTATATCTGAGTACAATATAGGATATAAATAAGGGAACCCTAAATAAGAGAAGGAAATTGTGCAAAACTATTCGAACATATAAGATGTGAATTTTATGTGATACTTTTACACTAGTGATGCTATTCAGAGTTTTTAAATTTTAATCAAGATCAATACAGAAACATGCTTAGGCTCTTAGCAAATACTGAATAATTTTGGGTTAAAGAAACACAGTATCTCAGCAGCACAAGCACCTGCTTGGCAAGCACGAGATCCTGAGTTAGATGCTCAGTAACAACAACAACAAAAAACACTCCCACAATATCTGCAAACACATAGTTCACAAAATACTATGAAAAGAGATGGTAGGAAAGGAAAAAAGGAGAAAGGACAGAGGAAAAACTTTGGTCTTGGTGAAGAATATATGAGTCTGTTCTAAGTAATTCTTCTAATTTAAAATCATTTCAAAAACAGAAAGTCAAAAAATACTACTGCTTTAAATACTTATGAAATTTATGAAGAAGTGCTAAATTTGGAAAACTTATAGCTTATACTTTAACAAACAAGATGCTTCTTAGGATTGGAGGACAAGTAAAATATTGCTTTTCTTATAAATAAAAAAAGTATTTTGATTTTATCTATGGCCATGCAATATTTAAATTATATTTAAGTTTTTAAGATACCATTTCACCTATTAGGTTTGCTAAAAATTTGAAGGCTGTTAATATCCAATAGACTTATGAAAATTAGCACTGCCATTACATCATTCTTTTGTGGCATTCTGAAGGCAAATGATGACTAACACCAAAAGCATTCATAACTGATGATCCAACAATGCTATACCTAAAAATTTATTATACAGAGCCAAACTAATTAGAATTTATACATAATTATATATTACAGCATTTTATATTGTATCACAACAAAATTTAGAAAAGTTAATCTACATTTCCCAAAACATCAAAACGTAGCATTGACACATTACCACTGGTACTCTATATCCAAGCATAGATCTGTAGATAAGCTATACTTTCACTTTTAAAATATGTTCATCATGTATTAAGGGAAACAAAGTTACAAAATACTTCCTATGACATTGATCATGCATTTGTAAACAAATTCTACATAAACGTACCTAAGCTGAGAAGTTAATGACTGACTCTTGCCATCCCTCAGCAATAAAGACAGAGGGTACTGATTTACACCAGTGAGCACCTCACTCATTCTCTGTAGCCACGTTTCAATATACTACAAGCTTAAGTGGCAAAACAAAACAAAACAAAAATACACTACTCAGTTTTAAGATACAAGAATTCAAAGGATTTAAAAGTTTATTTCTCTCATTTTAAAATTTAGCTTCAAATTTTATAACGTTTCAGATTCAGAAAACTGACCCAGGAATGGATGACTTTCTTTTACCTCTGCTTCCTAAATGCAGACACTTTTGTCAATATGGAACTCAACTCCTATTTTAGGTCAGGGTCATGAAAGTACAGCCTTTGGTCTAAATCTGGCCCATCACCTGTTTATTTGTTTGTCTCTTTGTTTTGTTAGGTTTCATTATAACACATAATACACATGTACTTATTAATTGGTCCTATCTGCCTTCACACTACAATAACCTAGTTGCTTGGCTGCAATTCTATCGACTTTAAGTCTGGTCCCTCAAAAAACAACAAAAAAAGGGCTCACCCACAACACAGAATACAAAACAATGTATTTCTGGGTGTTCCTCCCCATTCCATGTAACCTGAAGGCACCTGACCATGACACTAATCTGTTATCAACATCACTTTGATCTTGAAAAATATAAACACAAAAAACAATGTGTGAGATACATAAATACTGGCATTACAAAAGTAACTTCAGTGCATGTAAAAACAAATGAGTATTATAAAAGAAATGGAATCATACCTCAGAATACAGCTAATAGAACAGAATAATACAATGGAAAAGAAGACGGATTGCCACACATTTGTAAAAAAATTTTTTTTTTGTCTTTTTGAGACAGGGTTTTGCAAGGCAGTTTGGGCTGGCCTTGAGCTCACTTTGTAGCTCAGTCTGGTCTCAAACTTGCAGTGATCTCTCTTGCCTCAGCCTCCTGAGTGCTGGGATTACAGGCATGTGCCACCATGCCCAGCTACACATTTATAAAATTTTTGAAACCACACAAAATTTTTAAAAAATTATAAAAGTTATAGCCTTTCAAATTAATGGATCATCACATATCTTAAAATCTTGTTTTTATTCCTAAGACTGCTAAGAGAGGTGGTATTTTTGGCTGTGTCCATTGTACAAGCCTATTAAGGTATACTGGTCAATGCATGCAGTAGTTCCAGGAGGGAAAGTACAAGTTATGATCCAGGAGTAGAAAATTAAAATTTAATATAAGCAGTATTTATATTAACTTCACTTAGGTTAAGGGAAAAATAAGAAAAAGAAATAAAGAAATCAAGTTAATATGGAATATCTCTTTAGTATACTGCTAGTGTTTTACTCCACCTCGAAAAGTGAACACATTAATTACACCACCAACAAAAATGTGAAGGCCCCACATGCTCTTTAAGATAGAGCATCACGCTCTACACTCAGTGCAAAGTTCTAGCTTTCCCTTACAGCCACACTGCTGATGGGGTACGTCTTAGCCTTGAGCACTGCAGACTTCAAGTGCAGTCAATCTCACATCCCAATCGAGTGAGACCCACAACAATCAACAAGAAGGGCATACAGAATCTAGTCCAGATAAATCAAGGATTTCAGACTATTACATTTAACAACTTCCTAGAAACTGTGAGTTTCTAATGCCAATGAGCAGGACAGTACCACACATATGGAAATACAACTGGCACACAGAAGGCAGTCAGCGCTGCAAGTGTCTACAGCCACGCCGCCCTGAACACACCTCAATCAGGAGGCATTCAGCTAGTGAGAAAGCCTACCAATGCTGTGTGATGCAATTTAACAGTCCATGGGCTACATTAATTACAGTTCACACACACACACACAACTGTCTTTCAATTGCAAGATAAAAACATGATTGTTACCACAAGAGATAGAAACAAAAACGTACTTAGAAGAGAGACAAGTACTGAATATTCCAGGCAATCGCTTGCCAATAAGCAGGTCACTTCTATTCCTGGGCATGCTTCTATAAAGGTTGTAACAGACAGCGGTGGAAATAAAGTCCCAGACAGGAGAAATATTAAGATATTTGGGTGATGCTGTGGATGAAACCAGTGCAGAAGGTATATATACATATATACACATATATTGCACTTCTCAATACTTTCGCCACCTAGGAGAGTACAGAAGGAGATTGCAAATGGGAATAACAGGTTACCATACAACTACACTTGAAGACAGGCAGCTATTATTTTCAAGTAATTACGATCCTCTCTAAAAAACAACTCCCACAATCCTAATACTAAATAATTCCCAAGCAACAAAACTTACTGGATGTAAATGATGAAACTTATTTTCTTTCCTAGGACCATTTTGTGGTGATGTGAGGATCCATCTCCTATTGCAAATTATTTTCATTCCCTTTAAATATCTCTTCATTCTTTGAATCACCATTTCCAGTGTAGCTTACGCTAATTTACATACCAGTTCAGGGATCGAAAAGATACTGCAGAAGAACAAACTAGTAACATATTCTATATTTAAAAGTACTAAATGGAAGGAGGTCTTTCTCAAAAGCCAAAGTCCACTATCAAAACAGCCAAGTCTTTTCTCCGTGATTTCTGAATGTGCCTCAAACTTCCAAGCCTCTTTTTTCAGCCTCCCAACTGCTGGGCTTACAGGCATGCACCACCACGACTAGCAGTCAACTTCCAATTTAATTAAATGTCGTCTAACAGTGAGAGATAACTACAAAATTCCTGATTTAAAAAACCTTGAAACAATAATGTACAAAATAATTTTAATGAAAAAGAACATTTTGCACAACTGCCACAAGAATCTAAGCTATAATGAATGGGGCCAAAAGAGCATCTTTAACACATCAGAACAGAGGCTTTACTGCTCTTACCTGCAAGAAAGATCTCTTTGGTCCTTGCTTGTGAAAGAGGCTTGAGAAGGAAAAACAAACACAAAGAAAACAGTGATGTTGATGGTATTTAAAGACTCTTTGCAGACTCATCAAATAAACAGTATTAAGAATTTTTTTCGGCTGGGGATTTAGCTCAGTGGCTTAAGTGCCTGCCTGGCAAGCGTGAGGTCATGAGTTCAATCCCTGGTACCAAAAAAAAAAGAGATTTCCAAACCTTAACAAAATAAAAAGAAAGATGAAGCGCATTTAAAAAAAAAGAATATTTTTCACCTCAACACTGGTATCTACAGCTCCTATATGCTCACTTCAGCTGTGTATTAACACTGTAACACTATCTTTAACCTGCTGGTATCATTCCCAGTCGTATCATTAGCAGATTCTATCTCCTACTCATTCCTCCTGACATCTTTTCAGACCACTTCTACTTTTCTCTCTGATGTGCACATCTTGTCTCCATCTAACTACCCACCATTGCTTCATTTATTCTAATATATTTGTGACAGTCAGAAAATTTAACATTTATAGGTCTCTATTCATATCATGTCACTTCATGATATGAGGACAGCATCCCAAGTAACTGGGACTACTATGCCACTGTGCTTTGTTTACATGACACATTTTATGCTCAGAGGAAATAAATCAAAATCTGAATAATGTCCATAAAAAATTGAACACAAGGTCAGGAACAGTTTTTTCTCATCTACTGCATCTAACACTATACAATATGACAGTTTATATGCTTTATGCAATGCACGTAGGGTTCACTGGGTTTCAAAATATTACATATGCTCATGTAGAATATAAAAAGGAGGGAGGTGATCAGGACAAGTGGGGATGTAAGGGGTGGGGATGGAAGAGGGTATCAGGAGAACAGAGCGCTCTGGGTGTGGAAATTGTCAAAGTAGATTATATAGTGTATAAGTATGCAAAGTGAGATCCACTATCCTGTGTAAATAACATGCATTCACAGCCATTTAAAATTTTATAAAACAAACTGGATTCATTTTCAAACTGGACAGGAAAGAAAGCATGTGCAAGCAAGAAAGTATGTGCAATGATGTGGATTTATATGGAAATGTTAGGCAGAAAATACAAAACCTCTACCATCTCGAACTAGTAAAACATTGTTAAAAACTGTGGAAAATATTATTTAACTTGATCAACATACACATGCATGAAAGTTCACAAAAGTAAGTACAATGATTTGGATTAGCATTGAAATGGTATGTGGCAAAACATGTACATTTCTTCATAAAGTAATCGTACTTCAGTAAAAAATGTGGCAAACATGAAAAAACTGTGATACAGCTTATAGCATGCACAGGAGACATTCTTTGACCTTCGGAAAGTCCCCACGTTATGGAAATATTTTCAGTTGTCATTTCAACAATTACTCTGAGGTCTGAACTAGGTATTATTCCTTATAATATTTTCAAAGTATGAATGAAAACTTCTGATTTTACTAGTAATCAATTAGCCAATAGAAAGGATGCACCTTCCTGCTTTAACGGCACCCTCTTCCTCAGTACAGTGCTCATACTGAGGAAATTCCTTCATCACCCATGTTAGAATCCATCCATCAAGCTACTCTAAAACCATTAAACATGCAAGCAACTATGCAACCTATTCATCTATTCAGTGGTAGCCATATATTTTAAATAGATAAAAGTAAACAAGTTTCAAAACAGAACAAAAAATTGTTAATATATTGCATATTGTTGTTTTCAGAGCAGTTGCTCAGATTACAAGACATAGGCATGAAAAATTAATCAAGCACCAACTGATCCCTTCAATGAACTAAATTAGCAGTATGTTAGCTATCTTGTATGTATGTATTTACATATGTGTATTTATTTCATTTCCCTTCTTTTTCTTCTATCAGTTTCTTTCCTTTTGAACATTTTTTTCCCATTTTACAATATCTACTATACATTTTAGATCGTATTTACTCTTTCTATTTCTTATACTAGAAAGACAGTGTGATGTTTACACATGCAAAGCTGATTTATCTCACTTATGACTGGTTTTAAGTTGCATTCAATACCTATAAAAGTCTCAAGTTTAGTGCTGGGGATTTAGCTCAGCGGCACAAGCGCCTGCCTGGCAAGTGCAAGGTCATGAGTTCGATCCCCAGTACCACAAAAAAAAAAAAAGTCTCAACTTTATCCTTCTTTATAGATTGTATAAAAATATTTTTTATCCATTCCTCAATTGATGGGCATTTGGGTTGCTTCCAAGATGTAGCCATCATAAATTGTGCTGCTAAAATCAAGGGTGCATGTACATCGCTGTGGTATCATGTTTTCAATTCTTTGGGGAAAATACCTGGAAGGGGAATAACTGGGTCAAATGGGTCCTCTAATCCAAGGTTTTGAGGAATCATCATACTGGTTTCTACAGTGGTTGTACCAGTCTACACTCCCAACAGTGGGGAAAGGTTTCTTGTAGGTAAAACTACAACCACTCTAGCATTTGTTACTGATTTCTTGATACTGGCTATTTTTTCTGGGGTGAGATGGAATCTCAGTGTTGTTTGCATTTCTCAGATGACCAACGATGTTGGGAACATTTTTCATATATTTACCTGCCATTTGTATTTCTTCACCTGGTAAGTGTGCATTCATCTCAGATGCCCATTTTTGGATTGGGTCTTTGAATTGGGGGAAGTGTGATTTTTTTCTTCAACTCTTTATATGTTCTTGAAGTAAGTCCTTTGTCTGAGGGACATCTGTGAGCTTTTCATTCTGCTGATTTCTTCTGATGTGCAAAATCTTTTTAATAAGATGAAGTGTCCCAATTATTCTTTGAAGTACTACCTGTGCAGGCTGGTTTTAGTTCATCAACTCTGCCTACCCCTATGCCTTCTAGATTTCTACCTACTTTGTCTTTCAGTAGATTTAGTATTTTAATATTTAGATCTTAGATTCATTTTGATTTTAGTTTAGTGTATGTCGATATACATGGGTCTAGTTTTAGTTTTCAGCATGTGGAAAGCCAGTTTTTCCAGCACCATTTATTAAGCAGGCTATCTTCCTTACAGTGAACATGTTTGGCCCTTTTGTCAAAGATAAGGTGGCTGAGTGTGTGTGTACTTGTATCTTCTAATCTGTTCCATTGATCCTCAGGTATGTTTTTTTGCCAGTACCATGCTCATTTTTAAATCAACCTATTGATGCACCACAACATCAACCAAGCTACTCTAAAACCACTGAACATGCAATCAATTATGCAACCAATTCATGTATGCAGTTATCCCTATATTTATGTATTTTCTAGCCATCACTCTTTTAAAAGATCATTGCATCTGTATGTGACCACTGAAACTTCATTTGGAATTTATTTGAATTCCAACATTTAGGATTTGTCATGTCTTCAAAGAATGATTCTATTTATGCATGTGTGCATACATTTATTATCTTATCATTTACTTACTCTAATATATTACACTGTGTAAATATTTCATCTGATTAACTTTGCATGCGTATTCCCTATTGAATCTTTGATTCCACAGAATATTCTTAACCTCTTTTCAAGCTTTTTCCAAAGTCTTCATCCATTAGTACATAAGTATGTAACAGAAAACTTCATTACCCATCTTACACCTTTCCTTCCACCAATCTATTGTGTCTATTCAACCTTCCTGCTTACACACATTCATTCTGAATTCTTACACGTGGTTTCCCACTAGTCAGTTGGAAGTCACACTAACTTATGGAAAATTTCCTCACAGACCTGTCCTAACGACCCAGTGTGACAGTTCATTATTCCACCAAAGCCTCATATATGCTAATCAAATACTCTACCACCAACTCTACCACAACTCTACACATTTCATAATTCTGAGTGATTTCTACTGCCATAGGAATTACAGCCCTAAGATTGTTGTGAGATGAAATGATATTTCAGTTTCAACTTTTTTTCATACTTTACTTTTGAGACACAGATTTTCAGTAGCACAGGCATGCCTTGAACTAAAAGGTTTTTCTCCCACCGCCTACTAACTGTAGGTTACAGGCATTTGCCTCAATAGCAAGTTTGAGTCTAAACTCCTTTGAAAGGGCTCTGGCTAGAGCCTTCAAACACTTTCTCTTTTTTTTCTCACACTTTCTTAAAAAAGGAACAGGAAAATGTCCCAGAGGGCAAAAGCAGAACCAGGGTAAACAAATGAAATTGAGTATCTCACAAAAACTAACCCACTGGAATATAAAGCCCTTTCTTTGAATCTTCCTAGAAAAAATACAAAATTCCCACAGAATAGTGAGTGCCTTACACTTGACACCTTAAAGTTTGAAGTTGTTTGTGAATTCTGTGTGCCTGCTCTATCACCATACTATGGTAAATGAGGGAAAAATACATCTAAGACCACCCGTCTCTGGAGTAGGAGGGGGTACATTGATATCTGAAGTACAAATTACTGCAGCTCACTTGGTAAGGTAATGTCCTGTGGTAGACATTAGTACTGCTCAATGTCTTTCTTAAGTAAAAAAATTAGTATCTTGCAACTATATACATTTATTGGGTAGCTGATGTTTTTGATCTATCTACAGAATGTGGCTTGGATTAGTTCAAGCTAATTTACATACCCATTACCTACAATCATGGTAAGCAATGTTAAATTTTACTTATTTTGAAATACATAATTATTGACAATATTTTCTTTCTACTTTTAAAACTATGAGAAATACACATTTCCTGTCTTCAACTAGAGTGTGCATGTGATTAATTCATGGAACAGCTGAATGAATTTTCATGATCTAAGCCATAGCCACATTGTACAATGAAAATTTGTACTGTAGCAAAAGTAGCAGGTAATATTACTGCCTTTGTGACCTTGGAATGACCAACTGCAGTGCACACAGGACCCGTAAAAAGTGCTCTGTTGAGTGAAAGGAAAACTCACAGAATGGAAAAGAATTTTAGCCAGCAACCCCTCAAAGGACTTATATCCAGAACATATCAAGAATGAAAAAACATCAAGCCCCCCAAATTCAAAGACCCTCTCCAAAAATGGGCAGCTGAGATGAACACACAGTTCTCAGATGAAGATATACAAATGGCAAATATATACATGAAGAAATGTTCAGTGGTCATTCGAGAAATGCAAATTAAAACAGCATTGAGATTTCATCTCACTCTGCAAAGAATAGCTGCCATCAAAAAACTGACTGGTAACAAATGCTGACAAGGCTGGAAAAATGAACAATTCTCCATTGTTGGTGGGAGTGCAGACTGGTGCAGCCACTATGGAAATCACTATGTAGATTTTTCAGAAGACTAGGATTGAAAGTTCCATTCAACCCAGCTATTCCCCTTCTGGGTATTTTCCCAGAAAAACTGAAAAGGTCACGTCACAGTGATCTATATGCACCCATGTTCACAGCAGCCCGATTTGTAATAGTTAAACCTTGGAAACAACCAAGATGCCCATCAACTGCAGAGTACATGAGAAAATGGTATTTTTATACAATGGAATATTACTCAGATATAAAAAAGGATGATCTTGAGGCCTTCATAGGCAAATGGAGACAACTTGAGACTATCTTCATAAGTGAAATAAATAAATAAGAATCGTATTTATAAATATCACATTGTCTCTAGTATAAAAATAAGAACTATAGCAGTAATAAAAACCAAAATGTGTAACTGCTATTGTAAAAAAAGAGGGGAAAAGAAAGTGCTCTAAAGGATGTAACTGTATCCTAAAGGATCCTAAAGGATGCATCCTAAAGGATGTAACTGCATGTAGGTTTAAGTGTGTAAGATAGATAACCACAGAACAAGTTTTTGTTGGATCGTAGAACAGAACTGTTCAGTCTCACTGTTTGAATGTCCACTTTGTATGCTTTAATATTGTAACTTGAACAACTATTTCTAAGATGACAGTATGTAATTTGTCAACTAGTGATGTCTTACTTTTGAAACTGTATTTCTACCCTTTTTTCTGTTTTGCTTTGTTTTCCTCTTAAAATTTTTAAGAAGTCCTCTGTTGGACTGTTACTGTATAAAATGCATGTCGCTGTCCAGTGGGGCTATGGTCCCAGCACCTGAGAGGCTTTAAGTATAAGACCCTGACTTAGAGGCCAGATTAGACTTCTAGACCATACCTGGAAAACAAGAAAATATAACTTCTGTTTTCTCCTCACGCAGCCCAAAGAAAGTCAGCAATAGTGAAGAAACTGGCTTGTGAAGAAAGGCGGCCAAGAAAGTAGTAAATCCCACCTGACCAAAGGCCAATGAACTCTAGCACTGCATTATACTATGAAGTACTACTTAGCTATAAAGAATGATCACATCGAGATATTTATAAATAAATGGACACGACTTGAGACCATACTCGTGAAATAAACCAAACTCACATGTGTAAATACCATATAGTCTCCCTAGTATGAGAGTTGGTAAGAGTACATAAGATTTTATGGTAATCATTATTTCCCATTTCATTGCTTTGAAGCCTTCCAATGTTTTCATGTATCAGTTGGAATGGTTTTATTCTGTTTTGTTTGACTTTATTATGTATGATGGTATGAACGGCTGTTTTGAAGAAAACAAAACATTATGGCAGCCATTGCTGATTTAATATCATCTTCCTTAGAAGTCCTATCATGCCTTTTACTCTGCTATTACCATCGATTCTATCATGTTGTGTCTTATTGGGATTTTAATATATGTGATAGTATAAACAAATCTTATTGAAAATGAGATATTGTAGTAGCCATTGATCATAGTTATTCAGTTCAGAATATCCTGTAATTCTTTCACTCTTGAATGGTTTTATACTATTGTGTTATGTTTGATGTATTTGAAACTATGCTCAACTATAGCAGAGAAAGATATAGTTTGATAGCTACTGTTAATGTCCAGTTAACTTATTATAAACTGTTGTGTTGCTTATGTTGTTCTGTTCTGATCTTTGTTCTGCCCTCTTTTGTTTTATTCTCTTTAAAAAAAAACTCTAGCACTGCACATGGAATCCAGCCCCCATAGCATGCATTCTATTGCCAAATGTTTTTTTTTTTACATCATGCTGCAGTGGGAAGTAACTGCACTTCTTGGAAATAATCCACTTGCTCAGAGATTGGACTCCACATTGCTCAATGCTTGAGTGGTCCCACAAGTACAGACCTAGGGAAAGTGAGAGGAGAAACAGACAGCCGACTCTGGAAAGTGGCAAGTAGACAAGAAGTCCTCACTAAGAGACAAAACGCCCTATGGACGAGGCTCACTAGCGCATCAGCTTAGCAGAAAGCACCACTGAGCAGGTTATGACTGCATGTGGCCTAACTCTGTGGACTGGTTCTCTTCCCACCTGTCCTGTGTTAGTTAAAAGGTTGAGATTTCCACACTGCGTCATGAAGAAGCCCAGGCTGGGATGTTTAATACCACCATTACCTGTGCAAGATTTAATTTGCAAGAACAAGATGCTGAGGCCAAGCTGATAGCAATTATCATAACCAACGATAAGGAGATAAACTAACATTACTAAAGAGGATACATTGCAGTTTCCTAATCTGCTTTACATCACGAAGCTAGAAACACACCGTAATCAACTTGCCATGAAACTTAGTTGAATATGCATTGTTGAGTTTCTGGTACATGAAAATACTTGTCCTTCAATAAAAATACAAAAAAAAAAAGATTCAAAATAGCGTGGCACCTGCCAATAGCCACAACATTTGGGAAGCTGAGGTAGCAGGAATGCCATGAGTTAGAGGCAACCTACACTACACAGTAAGTTCAAGCCAAAAATTAAACAGGCAAACCATTTGGGACCAGTTCTGTCTCTCAGGAGCTATTACTGTTCTCCATTCCTATTTCCTATTCCTTTTTGCCAAAAAAAAATCTCCTAGTCCCAAAATAAACCAAATCAAAGTTGGGCCAGGGATTTATCTGAGCTGCACAAGTGATTGCCTGATCGTGATCACCAGTACTCAAAAAAAAAAAATCAAGTCACTTCATTAGGAAAATTAAGAAACATTACTCCAGTTTAAATTTTTCTTTGTACTCTAAGAAGTAGGTAGGAAAAGTGTTTAAAAAAATAGATTTCAACACTAAAACTGTTTTGAACATACCTTAAGGAAAAAAAACAAGCATTTAACATGGGACAATAAATATTTTGTGATATACTACAAGGAAATATTGATTTAGTTACTTGTGCCATACAGGAAGATTATGTATATAAAAGACCACTGTCCCCAAATAAGTATTTATTACAAAATTATTAGGAGAAAAAAAGTTATTAGGAGAAAAGATACGATACTTAAAGGATAAAAAGAAAATTTAAAAAATTATATAAAATTATTACATTCTACTGGGAGCTACTTTTTAAAGATCCCATTAATAAAAAAACTAAAAATAAATAAAAATCCCATCAATTTGGTTTAATGGAAAACTAAAAAAAGCAAGGACAATATAAAATGAACTGAAAAGTCAGGATATTAAAAAAAACCAGGAAAATATCAGTAAGACTAAAATGAGTTTCAATACAGTAAGATTCAAATCTATCCAAAGCTAATAGTGTATGTTTGTTACACTCACTTCAGTTCTCCGAACCCTGAAAACTAGGCTTTGTTCAAGCAAATTTAATGATAACAAATAAGCTGTTTTTTGTTATCCTCTATATAAACATAAGCTACACTATATACAGGTATTCGTATATAAAACTTACTATGTCATACATAACACCTTAAGTACAAATTATATAAAAATTGCATCACCATAATACATTTAATATGCTACACTCAAGGATAGAAATTATTTTAAAATAAATATGAACATTAAATTCTTACCTATTAAAATAAAAAATTTGTAAAAAAATAATATAAAATAAAACCAAATATTAAGAGATTACTTAGTGGCCTGGAGTACAGTTAAATGTGGGTCCCATGGTTTGAGAATCTCCAGTGCTCACCTAAAGAACCTGACCCCTAATACAAAGAAAGGTGGGTGGGTGGGTGGAGACAGGCAGACAGGCAACATGCCTATCAAACTGAAAACATTCTATTTGAAGTGACTAAATGAGATTTAAGATTGGGAATAATAAAACTGTACTAAACTAATATCGCACTGCTGTAGATAAAAATGACCCGAGGCAGGCTGCACACAGCTCAGTGGCAGAGTCCCAACTTATGCCTATTCCCTGGGTTTAATCCCCACCATGAAGAAGACCCCAACATGAACAAAACGTTTATCAATATATGTGGAGACAATGAAATGGAGAACAGAGAATACGAAGAAAAAGAGTATCAAAACGAAACTAAACCTTTACATTCTTAACAGACGATAACGATGATAATGAGAGCTCTACTTCACTAAGTTCCATGGGTGGTGATGTAAAATACGAAGACCACAGGTATACTACACTGGTACGTTTGGCTGGTGCGTGCAAGGCCCTGGGTTTGATCCCCAATTACCTAAGAGAAACAGCACCAAATGCCTAACAGGTGTTCATGTGCATATGTCTTCAGTAGTCTAAGATGTTCTCCACCTATTATTGGTAGAGAACAAGGTAAGCCTTGTGGCATAAACATGCAGCACGGGCACACTGAGAATGAAGCAGAAGGATTCAAAACTTCAAATCTACTCTGGCAGTTTAAAAGACCTTGTCTCAAAATAAAAATTAAAGGCGGGTGTGGTAGAAAACCTCTGTAACCTCAGCATTTGCGAGGCTGAGGACATTCAAGACTGGCCTGGGCTGCAAAGCGAACCCAAGGCCAGCCTGAAATGCATAGTGAGACTTTGTTTCAAAAAGACAAATAATAAAAATAATTAAGTTAAAATTAAAAGTGGCTGGAAATGTCTTCTTTACCATAAATGGGGGAAAAAAGATAAGCTACAAAAAGTGCGCAAGCTTCTAGAAAAACAAAAGCTACCATGATTAAATTTCAAAAGAAAAAAAACCTAAAAATTGATTTAAAAAAAATCTCCAAACCAATAGAAACTCTTTACATGACTTTAACTGAAGAATTCAACCAATATAAATTTTTCTCAAAATTTCTGAGAAATATAAGGAAAGAAAACTGAGTTTTTAGTATAGTAGTGCACTCTATAGTAAAGCCAGACAAAGAGTAACACTATGCACCAAACTTACAAGCCCTCATCTCCAAGAAAAAATTCAATAAAATACTAGCAATGTAAATTCAACATTACATTAACATCTTGTATGTTTTGGGCAAAAGGTGCTTTGTTCTTGGGAATGGAAGAATGGTTGAATATGCTGGCAAATCACATTAAGATAATGAAGACTTAATGTTTTTCAATTGATACAAAAAATCATGAGCACATTCAATGCCATTTCATGATCAAAAATCATTCAACAAATTAGGAAGAGAAGGAAACTACTATAAATTTCACGAGTCATATGTAAAAACATCATTCTCAATGATGAAATCCTGAAACTTTCCTCTGTACACATCAAATGACCACCAATACATGAACAGACACACTCTGAAACATTGTGAAGATAATGTTGATTCTATGTGTATTTTACAATAATTTAAAGAAGGAAACCATACTGGAGCACACATTCCTTACTGTGTCTGTTTCGCTTAGAAGAAAACGTAATAGAGGCAAATATTTGTAGCAAATCTTAGACATGACATATTTAATAGTAACAGAGAAATCAAACTTTTATCCTAGTAACAAGGTGTACAATGTGACCCTTGATAATGAAATAAGACCATAAAATCACTTCTATATTTTTCATATCCAAAACTCAAATTGAAATCTCAATCTCAAAGATCGAAACATTTCACAAGCGCCAATAATGACCAGGGCAGCCTGAACTACAGTGAGACTCTGTTTCAAAGGAGGAAAGAAGGAAGCAGGGAGGGAGGGAGGGAAGGAAGGAAGGTAGATGGACAGAGAGAAACAGAGTTTTAAAAATATAATTTAAGAGGTTTCCCTAATGGACATAGTGGCACATATCTTTTTATCTCAGATATGTAGGAGGTTCAGACATAAGATCACAAGAATTAGGCCAGGCGAACAGTTTAATGAGGTCCTTTCTCAAAATTAAAAATTGATAGTGTTCCATGATACAAATACCCTGCTGCTGCACCAGTATCATAGCTTTGCCACCACTATGCCAGCATTCACCCTAATGGTAAAGTACCAATCCTCAGTATTAAAAAAGCAAAGTGAAAGTAAAACCAAAGCAAAACAAAAAAACCCAAGAATCACACTAAGTTAAAGCCAGTAATTTCTACTTACCAATATAATTATGGTTAATAAAAATGATAAATTGCAAAAAATTACATGAAATGCTCAAATAAAAGCATACATAAATGATCTTCATGTGACAAAGAGTTGAGTGAATGCCAATCACTAAATTAATAAAATTTTTAAATGCCTCAGAATAGAAAAGTAAAACTAAACTCTATAGCAGTATCTCAATGTAATTTCATTAGAAAAAGACATACCTTGCATTTGGATAGGAAGACAATTTTAAAGAGCTCTATTCTCTATATCTATTACATTTGGTGCAAGTAAAATTAAAGTTGCATTTGTTTCTGACTTGAAAAAGAACTCTATCAGCCTGAGGAAAAAATGCAAACATGGGGAAAGGTCTGAAAAAGAAGAGATGAGACAGAACAGATTACATAGTACAAATCATCTGTCAGTAATTAAGTGTCAACAGAAGGAAAGCAAACCACAAAAATACAGCCAGTCATACATGGTATTTTTGTGGTTGAGTGAATTTTGGTTAACAATAAAGATAAGTATTAACATCAAAGAAATGATTAATGGAAAAAAGTGGAGTGACAAACCACTTAATTGAAAAAGTTAAAAATTTACAATGCTGATGTACACACTTATAAAGAAAAACACAAACTCAAAAATGATAAAACAGAAAATGACTGTATTTCAAAACAATTCCTGTACAACCAAATACAACACCAAAACAAATAGGAAACAAAAAGTATTCCACAATGACAATGAATGATAAAAACTCTTTTACATACTGGAATCAGAAACAGATTGTTACTACAAGGGCACATGAAAGCAACATGAAAACCAAATACAAGATGAGGTAGCTTAACATCATGCTATATACAGATGAGATGGCTTCACATTACACTATGAAGATGAGACAACGTAACAAAGGAAAATCACCTGTCTTACTACATTAGCAATTATTATGATCTAATAATGGTCACAGTTTTTGGGAAATTTGATTTAAACACTCAAGCATTTACTCCAAATAAGGGAAAATGTACTCATCTTGCATTGTTTGATATGGTGAGCTTAATCCACAGAAATAATTCAAATCCAGCCAAAGAATTCAAATTTACATAAGCATATTTACTACATAGAAAGTTGATGAGATTTAATTTGTATAATTTTACTTATGAAAAAGTGCCAAATTTTGGTGACAAACCCCATTAGTGACATAACAGGGAAGATTCAACAGTTTCAAAAATTGCCGCTTCTTCAGTTCATTAGGCATTTTAACTCAGTTTTAAATATTTCAATTAAGAAGTGATTATAACACACACATGCACTGCATACTTATGGAAGCACTGAGAAAGCCCTTGAATTCTGTCGCACCAACTCCTCTCTACAGCAGTGCAGTCACCATTCCAGCTCCTTCATTTAGTCCATCCTCAACAATGAAAATCATTCTTGTGAGCAGGAAATATTCACTGTGAGGACATCTTTTATGTCTCTCCAAAAAGTAGAACTGAGTTCAATTTTTCTGTGCAGCAATGACCGTCAATGGCAACATTTATTAACCTGAGAAGTCTCTGTGCATTATGAAGACTCTATTTGAGTTTTGATGAAGTGGCTGGTAGCAGCAATGGTGTAGTTTCCTTCTCAGTAATTACCTGAGGATACAGTGGGAAAAGTTTAGATGCTAACAGAAAAATCTGAGATACTGCAGCATTTATGCTATCTTTAAAAACTCCTTGTGGAATTTTCTAATACTGGGGAGCCCAGATATTAACCTTCTTTTAGGATGCTTCTTAATATTGACTAATTTCTTGAATATTATTCACATGTTCCCTGTTTTTATCTCTAGATCATTTGTCTGTACAGATTATCTGCCATCTACATTTTTTGTAAAAAAAAAAAAAGCCTGAATATCCAGGGTAAACAGCCTAAGGAGCTCATTACAAATTTATGACTACATTAAACTTAAGATATGATACAACTTGTAAGATGAATTACTCCTAACTCATGTCAGGAAATGATACACTGATGCATAGATTTGATGGAATTAATATAATTATTATTTTATATCACTATTTATGGTGGACTGACCACTGGCAGTCACTTTGTAACAGCTGACCCAAATCAGCATGGTGCTGGATGGGTATGTTCCATCAGAAGACTGTTGCCAACATCAAAGAAAACTGGACAGGAAGTAGTGGTGTTTTGGGTTCTCCTGGTGCTGTTGGTTTTCCTGGAGGAGCTTGTAGACCTTTCCTGAGAAAAACTTGGCAGTTATCAGAGGAACTGAGGTTTTTGTGATTCACTTTGGAGGAAACTCTACTCCTTACTTTTGCGTATTGCTTTCTTGCTCCACAGGGTAAGATGGTATGCTATGCAGTCTCCTGGAGAAGCTTGTCATACTGGCTTCCTAATATGAAGTCTGCTATTATCAGAGGAGCTCGGGACCTGGTCATTGAGGATGGCTGTGGTAATTTTCAGGGGAACTCTGTGCCTTACTTTGAGGGTCCCTTCCTGGCTCCAGTCCAGATCCCTTAGTCTGCTTGCACAGATCCTTCATCTGGCTAGCACTGACTTTCTGGATTCCACCACTGACCTCTGGGCGTGGCCTTACCAGCACACAGTGTATCAGACTCCCATGATCCTGTCATGGGCTCTAGGTCTCCAGATGGACTTGTGGGAGGCATTATCATGGGCTCAAGGTCTTCAACTGGATTCATGCAGGATATTGCCATGGCGTCCGGGTCCTCAGCTGGATTCTTTGGGGTGTACAGACCGATTTACTGAACTTTCTGTCTGACTCTTTGGGTGACTCTTATAATATAAATTAGGTGTCCTGTATTAAATTGTTTTCCTTGCAAGCCCTTAACTACAACAAAATGTCAAGATAAATTTCTTACATACAAATTATCTACCACCATGTCATCAAGATTAAAATCACCATGCTCTATCTAAACAAAGCATCCCTGGCCCAATCCAATGAACACTCAATGGTTCTTACACTAAGGAAGCATTCCATAGAGAATGGAGTAGAGAACATTTGAATCAATACACCTGAACAGATCACTTATTGATAACAGTTATCCTTCTTGGGAATAAATATAAAAAAGATCCTTCTTGAAACTATCGTATCAAAAAAGAACAATACATACCATTCTGATGAAACTGCTAAGGTACCAGGTAAGAGGATGTCCAAGGATATTTTTAGAAATTTCTGTTAATGGTAACATAAAATTCCTCATTAATAAATCTTACAGCTGAGTCAACATTATAACTTCAGTCATGAATTATCTTTTAGTATTAACACATTTTTCATTTCCTATGAAACTGACCTTTTTCATACAATAGTGTATTTATGAAAACAAATTTATTGTTGATTTCACAATTACACCTAACAGTTGGCCATCCCTTTTATTACAATTTCTGATCATGATTTCTCATAAAGAATTATGCTATCTGCTATACATATCACTAGAATTTTATTAGAGTATCTTTGATGAGCATGTGCCTAGCACATCTCAGGCCTGGGTTCCACTGCAAAGAAATGAAAGGACTAAATTTTTGTCTGAAATTTACTTAGTGGCATATGACAATCTCTAATCCTGAGCCTAGGAAATGTCTTGTTTCTACACATGAAAATCCAGCTTACCTATGGTTTGTAGTTACGACCCGTAAATTGAGACAATGGGAGATGCCACTGATATCCACTATACTCAAGTTTAGCTTCAAATGTTTCTCATCTTCATCAGCTGAGAAATACAGAACTAGAGAAAAATTAGGATAAACATGGGACAGTTGGAAACATTAAATGCAAAAGATTAGATTCAATAATACACATGCCTGTTCAAACATTTTCCCTATTTTTGATTTTATCAGTGTATCACTTTGCAATTCAGGCTGGCCTCCAACTCTTCGATCCTCCTGCCTCAGCCTCCCAGGTGCTGGGATTACAGGCAGGCCCCACTGTGACCAGCTCATACTTTTTGACTTTAAACCACTGGCACAAATGATAATACTGAAAATGTTTTTTCTCATAATTCTGTTTGACTGAAACAATACTAAAAATCCTACTTGAAATCCTCAGACAAAACCATAATAAATTAATCATACAATCTCTTCCCCATTTACATAAAAAGTACAGAGGCTGGAAACACAGTTCAATATTAGCACATATAGTTAAAGAGTTCAAAGCCTAAAAACTCTGGGTATCTGACTTATCTCAAATGAAACACTTCCATCACATTTTACTCAGCAGCAACAATCTCCTTTTAACTCAGAAATTTATTCTGAACAGAATTTGTGAATTGAATTCATTTTTTCAGACAGCCTTTCACTAAACACCTCAGCCTGCCCCTGAATGCATTAAGTAGCCCAGGGTGGAAAGAACTTGGCACTGTTGCTGCCTCAGCCTCACAAGTATCAGGACTGCAGGCCTACACCACCATGCCCAGTTCAATTAACATTTTTTAACTCATCTATTTGTCAACCCAATATAGAACTGCTGAGTACTCACCTGAAATTCCATTTTCTCCCTTCTTTCCTTAAGGTGATCCAGCACTTTTTGCTGCACGGAACACTGCTGCACAATTGTCTTGAGTTGTACACTCTTTCAGAAACCAGTGAAAATTCATTGGTAAAGACCAACATGAACACAAAGTTGGATGCGACAATCAAAAACTTCCCAGGGTTAAGGAATGATGAAACCAGCGACATTGTTTTACAACTTTGGCATATTCATACAGTTTTCTATTCATAATGTTCTTTCTAGATTTCATGCAGTAACTTGCAAAAATTTGTGTACATGTTTTACTGTTTAACATACAAATTCTCAAAACGAGGAAAGATATCAGTGAATACTATTTTAACTGGCAGGTCACCAACTATATATAACATAATAACTATATAAACATTTCACCTTAAACTTAGAGGCATATGCACACAACCTATGAACAGGAAGTTGATGCTTCAATTTGTAACATGTAACACATTTTATAACACACATAGTCCATGTGATTTTTTGTAGTGATTGATAGTTCTATATCACAAGCGTATAAATAAATTTGAGAAGATAGTTATGCTCTTTACGATACTGCAACCACACATTTAGATAGATCAATGTATGATAAATATCTCCAAGGTAAGAAATAAAAATGCTATTGCTAAAATTTGTAAAGCAATAAGCACCGAGAATAGATTCATATTCTACTAAGAGCAGTGTCTCCATGACTTCCTATATCCACATGAATGTAATAAACATGGAAATAAATTTAGAAAGGTTACATACACCATAGCAAAGTAAGAATGATTTTAGAAACCTCAATCTGATTACAAAAAGACATCTTTATTCTGGTTTCTTTCTAAAGATAAAATATATGTCCCAATGTTCAAGAATGTAATACACATAATAGCTGTTCTCATATACAGTCAGAAGGTATGGAAATAATCTATCAATCTTCCCTAAAACACAGAAGCACCAAATTTTTACTTTACAGAGACACCAAGTATAAAACTTTGGATGAGGAATATAGCTCATCTTCACAGTGCCTAACTGGCTAACATGACATGAGTTTAATTCCAAGGTATAAAAGTGTTTTTTCTTTAAAGGCATTTAAGACATATTTTACAATGAAGTGTTCACACATGTACACCTTGCCATGCTCCAAGCATCTAGAAAATCTAGATGTTTTATTCAAAAGTTATATACAAATTTCTCTTGAATACTGCCATCCAGCCCAAATACGTATAAAATTATGAAAGAGGTAGAAACAAATTTCCCATGAGACATTGCCTGTAATGACTAAATACCTCTACCTAATGCCCAAGCAAAAACATTTACAAAATGATTTTAATGTTTAACAATGAAAATATGAAAGACTTCTCTGATATGACAAATCAAAGTAGAAAATGCAACTTTAAAACTGTCCTTCCCCCAAGGAAATAAAAAAAATGATGAGCCACATATAGAAGAAACTGCTGATAACTTCATTCCCCCCCCAAAAAAAGGTAAAGCAATGAACCCATAAAAATTTTTGATGACTTATTTACAAAATTATACTTTGTGAGACTCCATTCATCTAGAAAGACTAGATGTTAAACATTTTGTGTTTTACTATGTACAAAGTTGTCTTGAATATTGTCATGCAACTAAGGGAACACATACAGAACTTTGTATAGTTCCAAGAGGTAGTACAAAATTTTTAATATAATCATTTATATCTTGAATGTTAATGAAAAGAAATAGAAATGTTATATCAATAAAGGTCAAACATCAAGAAAGGCAAAGTGATTATTTTAAGAACGCAATTCATAATTGACACAATACAAACTCTTCTTCTATGGAAATGGGGTTAATTTATACTGCCTTGTGATTTTCTTTTAACACTCAAAGTAATAAATGATAAATTTTGTACATCTCTGTGTCTGTTTTTCTTTTTGACATTACTGGGGATTTAACCAAGCCATCACACTAGGCTACATCCCCAACCTTTTTTCACTTTTTAGACAGTGTCTTCCTAAATTATTCAGGCTGTGTTACAATCTGAAATCTTCCTGGCTCATCCTCTAAGAGTGCTGGGATTACAGGCATGTGCTGCCACCATATTGGTTGTATGAGATTATTTATGAGTGATAACTTTCAGTGCAATATTAATTACAAAAGCGATGACAGTGTATTTATAAAATCTATAGTTTGTGACTCTTCATACACCTAAACTTCTAGATGTTTAAATTCTAAAATTCTATTTGCCTGTTATTTACAAAGCTGTATTGGTTTGTCATGCAGCACTTGCATACAGAACCATGTAATTTACACACTCATTAAAAATAGTATATTCCCAGCCTAGAGAAGTGGTAGTTATTAAACACTAGTTACATTTAGATAAAATGGACAGTTGCATGATTATAATCCAATTTTTACATGCAAGTAAAAAGGTGTTACAAAACCACTTTCTCCCCAATATACATACTATACAAATACCAAACATAGAAGCCCAAAGATATATATTAATACAAAGTTCAAAAAAACCTAAAGCTGCTTCTCTGTATTTTAACTATTCACATAATTTAACAGAAAGTTGTGACAGCTTCAGGCAAAAAAAAATTCCTTATACAAATAAAAAACAAAAACCAAACCACTTGTTTTTAGTACAGTAAGCTTTCAATTAAACTTCAACATTCTTAAATTGTATTTGGGGGGACCTCAGATGTTCTATAAGAAACCAGTTCATAATCATGAAGCAGTCAAACACTCAACAAAATCATCCTACCAAATAAACTCAAAAATTGGTAGAAAAAACTCAGCAAGTGTATGGAAGAAATATACATGGAAGTTCTCCATACTCTGAATATTAAACTTAAAAAAAACTTGTAAAATAAACACAACTCATCAACAAGCTTATTTTATGAATAATTCTCTACCTTTCAATAAAAATATATTTCCAAAACTGATTACTCACCGAAGCATGGAGGTTGTGCTAAGAATGCTTGCCTTCAAAAATTGTTAACTGGTATGTGTGAATACAAAATACCTTACAAAATATTTATACAAAATAACATACAACTAAGGCCCAAATACATATGCCTCGCAATTACCATATTAAAAGAATTACTGCCTTTGCTAGTATCTCCATTATATGAATACTAGCAATCTGTATAATTATAAAAAAGTAGTATTTCTCTACCATATTATCAGTTATGCAGTCTCAGGAGTAACAAAATTTCTATACAGACAAGTTTTAAAGGTACATGATATGTATGCATACACTGTGTAAACCCCACATAAACTACACATTTATTCATGTACACATGTGCTCTGACACGTAATAGGGAGGAACCCATGATCGAATTTAATAGCCACTGGATACATGTTATAAATAAATATCCACTATTATTGGACTGAAAGCCAACCTGGACTGGAAAATAAGTAGAAAATTTTGCAGGCTGTGCTACTAGAAAATGTGAAGTTTTTCAGGCACACAATTAAGTGAGTCTACTTAATACAAACATATCTGGAAATGACATAAGTATGAAGCAAAATTTGCAATAATATTTATAACATATTTTATCTGCCCTAGACATCTTAACACATTGTACTGTAACGTATATACACAAATATATCTAATACTAGACTGGTATATACAATTTCCATGTGTATTTCTAGTATGTCCTAGAATCTTAAAACTAAACTCAGTAACACAATTAATACTTTTCTTTCAGCACAAAATACTGGTTGTATCTTAACAGTTTTACAGGTATGTACAATGTTTTATCACGTTACATAAAGAATTCTACTAATAATATGTTACAACATTTTTATAATGACAACATTTTTTGGTGGTTAATTTTGAGAACTTATTTAAGGAATTAATGTTCATTGGCAAGCATTTTTATCCCAACAAAAGCAAACAGTGAAACTTTACAATAAATATCCATAAAGTATATGTCTATGCCAATCTCTGTAAGAAAAATAAATCTAGTAGTAATGCTAAAGAGTCTGTCCCTAGACTCAGTCTTCTAAAAATGAAATTTTTTACATATAGTTTAGAATTTCCATTGAGCAACTCACAAAAATGGCATTTTCATAAGTGATTCACCCCAAATTAAAAAAACACCAATTTTTTTCATTTTAAGATACAGAAAACGATCATGACGCACACCCAAATGTGAATGTTGCTCTTTGTTCCAGTAGGTGTCTTCTGCAGTTTCATCACAATCTTATGACATTGAAATTGAATGTAAAGTGCTTTCACCATCTGTATACACATCACATATACTTTCCTAATAAAATGCCATATTAAACAGCTGTATACATAAAGCCCCCTGGAAAATAATTGACAATAGAATGAAAAAAATTTCCCAACTTATGTCATTTAGAAATATTCACTTCCATGAAAATGTATTAACATATTCTCAACATGCTTTAGGAAACTAATGTCAGCAATATACTTCAGCAAATTAATGTTCACCAATCTTCATTTATGAAGAAAATGGCTCTAAGTAATCATACAAGGATTCTTCACAGGAATGCATTCTCAAAATGTCTTAAATAATGCCTATTTACAGATTAACAAAATACCTGTAGTGACCCACTGTACTGCCCTTATGTAATCAATGGATATAAAACAGAATTCCCTTATAAAATATATTTAAGAAGCCAGTATTCACCCAAAGTTTTTGTAAATTTCCTCTAAAAAACTATTTTGAATATCACTTTTACACATTCATCTTTAAAATCTAGACTGCATGTTTTTACTAACTTGATTCCTGTAAATATTGTTAAAAATAAATACAATTAAACAATTTCACTGTTATTCTTCTATAGTACAGTAACAATTCATACACATCATTCAATGATCATGTTACATTACTAACTATGTATCATGATGCAAACATTTTTCTCATATTGAAAAAAACTTCTAATTACATGTAGAAAACTCATAGGATATAAAGGTTTATAGGTGTTTCACAATTCTAGATGAAAAACAATCGTGAATACACATACAAATGTCACACATACAAGACTTTTAGTGCTAAATCTTACAAAGGCAAGTGGATATCAAATAGCATTAAAATCCAATACTTGAAATATAAATAATCAAAAACGCAAAATGAACTTTAGAGCAGTTTTTATATTTCATACGAAGTTCCACAACTGGTGCTTTTAGCTTAATTTAAGGAATACTTTCCATTTTCACTTTGAAAAGTGGATTAAACAATTTTCTACTTTTTTACAGACTAGCACAAGTTTTCTGACACTAATTGAGTAAATCAATAGATATTTTCCATGTATATTCCAAGCTGTGCGTTTCAGGTACATTTTAGGTAGACTTCTGGCATAACTGTATTGATGAAAGGATTCTGCAAGACCCTCTGAAAGTTTCAAGCCAGAAATCACTTTTAGCAACTGTTAATCCAAAATTTAGACTTGCACAGAAAAGTCCAGAAATCAGTGCTCTAAAAGTTCCAGAACAATCTACAAACTACAATTGGATTTGCAAATTAAGAATTTTTTGGCAGTCACTCAGGAAGTAGCTCTAGGTGACCTATATTAATGGAACACATTGTTTCAAATCTGAACTAAATTGTCTTGTTCTATAATCAATGTTTCCTCCTTATACAGATTTCTGGGGATCTTAAAAGATCATAGCATTAGATTGACGATATGCAAGCGAATGGATCCAAATTTCCAGGGCCTACAAGTTGGAGACTTCCATTTTTCACAGCCACAAAAGGTGCTCTAAATATTATCAGTAAGTGGAGTTTTTATCTTGAATTTCACTGAAGCACACTTATTGCAGATTTGTGAGAAGCTGATGATGTCTATCATCTTCTTAGAAGCTGTTCTAAAAGACGCATGAGTTAAAGTACCTGAAGGGAAAAGCAAGGGAATTGGTTCAAAGCTTTTAGATGCACTTGACAGATGAGCAGTCTTTCAGGTGGAGACATAAGAGAACAGTCACTTTCTTGAGTGAAGAGTGTCTTCAGTATGTAGGAGAAAAATGCACGTTGATTTGTTGAAAGGCCAAGTATGAGTTCTTTGCTTCTTAGCTGGCATTATATTTCTAAATCCCATTAGGATTCACAGCACAGTATTAGAAATGTGAGTCCATGTTTTCCATGTTTTCCACTTCAGAAATAATTTGTTTCATTGAGACTGTATACCATATTCATGTCATATATTCATACAGTATAGCAAGAATTAACCCAATATTTTACAGTTCAAACAATGCTAGATGCATCTTGCCTCATTTTTATATGATTATTCTTGCCCTGTAAAAAGTAAATTGTCTTACAATTTCAACATTCTCATAACATCTCAGAATTTGGCAAAAAAGTTAAGTTCAGATAAACAAATTGATTTTCTTTTTGATGTAGATTTATTCTCTATCTAGTGAGCTAGCCTGAAATGGGGCATTCAATATAGGCCACAACTTTAAAGGATCTTTTTTTATTTTTTTAACCAAATACCAATCAAATCTTCCAACATACTATATAGGTACCTATAATTAAAAAAACAGGTACCTTTCATTTAAGGCAAAGTAATTTCCAATTCTATGTTTCAAAGGATACAGTAAATAAAATGGACTTATTTTTGGCATAGCCTCTAAGAATGAATAAGAAAAATCAAGGGTAAGACTGGACCCTAAACTTGTAATACTAAGTGAAATTTCTTTTATCCCAAATATTCAATTATGTATCAAATGTATCATTAGTTTTAATACATACTAATGGAAGAATGGATCATTTCATGTTTTTGTTCTCCCCACAAATAGTATCAAAATTCAGCTTATTATACCAGAGGGTCCATGTAATTATCTCAAATGAAATTTTTTATTTAATCTGACTTTTATGTTTTTATCACTGTTGCTTTAAGAATTTATAATGCAGAGTTGTTATTGTATTCTTTCCATAATTTAGGACCACGATAGCCTCAGCAGAAACAAAATCACCCAATCTAAGTTAAAGATGTCCAGCCAAGCTCGCTAGAGTACTGCATATTAGAATACAAATTGGTATTAAACTCCAGTAACAAATTAATCTAATGCATTAACAGAAAAATCATAAGCCAGTTTTTAAACATCCTTCTAGATCTTTTATCTTCAGTGTCAAGTCGAAGTCTCCTACGAAGCTTTGGTTTGTTGCTCAGCTGCTGATCACCAGAACTCGCTGACTTGAAGAATGTATCCATATTCTTCATCGCCCTTCATCGTTGCCAAAACTGGGAAAATCTTAGTAATAGTGGCTGGGTTTTAATAAAGTTTCTAAGTAAAGTATCAATTTTAACAGTATTCTCATGTTTTCTCAACCATTAGGGTTTACTAAAATCATACTTAACAAAAATGCAATCAGTGCATCAAACACCTCCACATTCGTATTTCTTACATCACTACTCAAAATAGCCAATTGATGGAATCAACAGAAGTATGTATCAAAACTGAGGACTATGGGAAATAAGGTACAAGAGGGAATATTTTGCAGCAGTAAGAATAAAATCCTGTTACATCGTGAATCTCAACAATGTATCAAAATAAGTAGCCTACAACAGTGGCCCACACCGGTAATCTCAGCACTCTAAGAGGCAAAGGCATGAGGATCTCTGCTGAGTTCAAGACCAGCCTGGGCTTCATGTTTCTGGTCAGCCTAAATTAAGTTACATAGTGAGAGCCTGTCTCAAAATAATATAAACTACAAATATTACCTGTTCTCATCCATATTTGGAAGCTTCAAGACAGAATACACCAGAGAATATAGGACAGGACATGCACAGAAATGGGGAGATGCAGGGAGGTTGGGTAACAAGAAAGAATATACAGATAAATAAGCAGAATATGATCTTGTGTTCTGCAGTGATATCTTAAGTTTATAACCATTATAAAGCATGTAAGTCAACAAATTGTGAAGTTATCCTAACCATTCTGACTTAATCATTATACATCACACAAATGATCAAAATGCTCAAAATAAATGGTCCTAACAATTTTTTAACGTATGGAAAAGATAAAATTAAAAATAATTTTTTAACGTCTGGAAAAAATACTGTATAAAAGAAACATATACAAAGACATATATTGTACTAAAATATTTCTTGTGAATTTCTGAGATTTTGGTCATTTTGATCTTAATTTACTTTGGAATTGTCTGTATTTAGGTCAAATTTAGTAAAACTTGAATTCAGAATTGGTATAGATGCTTCACTGTTAAGACAATAATAGTTTGGTTTTCAGGGAGGGCTGCTTTCTTTGTTTTCATTTTTTGAGACAGGGTCTGACTAGCGCACTTGGCCACGAATTCCCTTATGTAGCTCAAGATGGCCTCAGAACTCCTGGGGATGCTGCTGCGTCAGCCTCCTTAGTGCTGGGGTTGTACAAGCACATGCAACCATGCTGGACAGTAAAATAATTCTGAAAAATTTTGCTCTATTGCTGATAAAAGATAGATTTCTTTGAGACTTCTAGGGCCATTTTTAGATGTTTAAATATGTTATAAGAAGGTATTTTGAAATTCTGATTTCCATTGCTGCAGAAGTCACAAAAGTAGTATTTCATCCTGAGTATACCCGGGAACATAAGCAATTGGTATTCTGTTAAAAATAGACTGTATTTGTGAAACCTAACAGGGAGGGCTGATATATCCCCATCAAATACTTTCATTCTTTTCCTTTTCTCCAATACAAGTGTATGGAGAAGTTGTTTTTATAATCAATTCTGTTTTCTTCAAATAATCAAGGTTCTTATTCTCTGTAGATAACATGGAACAAAGCCAGGTTCCTGGCAAACAGATCGGCCCTAACACAGGCCTTTGGGTTTGCATTTCAAGAAAGCCAGAGCTGCATGGCCTGTGGGATGGCATGTGAATGCACTGGCTGCTGCCCTTCATCTTGCCCATCCATGCCATGCACGATGCTGCCAGAGGCAGGGCCAAGGAGAGGCTCAAATGCTATCACGTACACTGGTTCTGTGCCCCACTCTGATCACCACCACGTCACAACTCCTGGTGCACTCCTGTGACTTTGAGGTCTTCAGAACCACTGGTTTTGGAACTAACATGGCACCATGTTTCTTTTGCTTTTCTGTGGATGTAACAAAAACCCTTCCATCCAGTTCCACAGCAGTGAATGCTGCTCCAGAGAGCTTTATCCTGCGGCAATCTCAACAATCACCACAGCTGTCCCTGTTGCCACCTAGACTGCCCAGTCAGTCAGTAGACCATCTGATACTTGCTGATGGCTCCAGGACACTGCACCTCAGCCCATGGCTACGCCAGGTGACTGCACCTCAGAGATGCTCTGTGGTCACTGGACACACACCTACTTCAGATGTTCCCCACCAATCTTTAAGATCCCTCACTCACCCACGAGTCAGACCTGCAGATCAGCATGACCAGTGCAAATTTATCAGTAGCAGAAAGAAATCACACACATGTACTGATTCATACTTCTCTATATAAGCAGCATCTGTCTCAACTACTCATAGCATTTTGGGCAAAAAAAAAATACTCCTACACACTACTCAACTAATTCTCTAAAAGTATCAATCACATGGTTTTGCCTAATCCACAGTCTCTATTTCATATTGAACAGACTACCTGACTGCAGTAATAACAGTAAGGGCTGCCAACCTGAAAATTACCAGCCAGAGAAAAGAGCTAGGTACTGGCAAGCACTGCTGGGACAGCTACAGAGAAATCCTAGCTCTGGTTCCTAGTGATAGTGAAAGACTGGCCGAGTGTGGCTCAAAATTAAGACTAGCTGCTGAAAGCTCACTGACCCGAAAGATCACAGCTGCTGCCATGCACACAAAAGTAAGACTTACCAGTACTAAGACCTTAAAGAGCTGCCAACACTAACAGTTCTTTGCCTTTCTGTGATTTGCACTGAAAATTATCCAAACAACCCTCAACCTACTGGTAACATCCAGATCTACTCTTAATTAAATCGGGCTAAGGGGAAATGTGTTTTAACAAGTCTTCTGTGTGATTTGGATAGTTTAAAAACTTTAGAACCACCAATGCAACAAAAGGAGCCAAGAGATATATAGCCCTTTACCCATTATAACCACCAGAGCAAAAACTTTTGACATTTGATCAGAACAATTTGCTAATCACAATAATCTGAGCATAAAATTATTGTATTATCTTTATGGGCACAGAAGAATGGGCATAGCTCAGAGACAAAAGATAACTGATTTGAGATGTTATGTACATTTACTGTTCCTGAACACAAACTAATTATTTTGTAAACATGTAATCATAAAATAAAGAGGACAGTTGACAAAAATAAAAAGCAAAAAATATGCAAAAGATAATTCTAACTCCAATGACCCCCAAAAGTTTTCTCATTGCCAAAAACTGGAACACTCCTGACATTACTCTGAACATACCATCTTTTAACTAATTTAAGGGCCTTTTCAATCAAGAGAAATTGGATTACTTTTCCCTTCTTCCCCTTTCCAACTTGCCCAGTCTATTTCTTATTGACACTTTCTATTCGTCTCAGCAAATCACTTCTATCATGAATTAACTTCACTTGACCAATGATTCGCTCTCCAAAGATGGACACTGTCTTCGGGTACAAGAAACAGAGTCCCAAAACCACATTAGCAAATGCTTATCAAGATTTGTATTCACAGGAAACTTTATTCAAGTCATCTTTAAAAAAGAATTATCAGCCAGGCATGGAGGTGTACATCTATAATCTCAGCACTCAGAAGGGAGAGGAGACTCACATGTAGAATACATTCTTGTATCATAGATAAATTAATCAATAAATAGATTAAGAATTATCATACAAAGAGGAGAAATTCCAACCGAACAACAGATGGTTCTCTATCTTCCAGAAAACATCCGAAGGCCAACGAATCCACGCTAACTCTACCACAACTGAACTTCACTCACTTCTCTCACACAACTGTTCACTTTGTTTTTGTTTTTGTTGGCTTTTGTTGGTTTTTTTTTTTTTTGGTCTTTTTGAGACAGGGTGTCGCTATGCAGTTCATGCTGCCCTTGACCTCATTTGGTAGCCTCAACTGCATAATGATACCCTTGTTAAAAAAATTTTAAAAATTTATACAAAGATAAATAATGGAAGGTTACAAATATTACAAGAAAACAAGGATTCAATGAAGTAAAAAACTAGTTATCTAACTTCTAAATGAATGTTTTCTCTGAACCCCAAGAAGTTTTCATGACTTCAGTCACTTGTCATGTATCATAGTATTAGTATTAACACAATCACTCATTACACACACACAAAATATATCTATATATGCATATATACACATGCAAAACAGATCTATATATACATATATACACATACGAATTATCTTTCTACGTACATATATACACACACACACACACTTTTCTATATATACATACACACACACATAACATTCATCTGCACTAACATGTCTAAGACTTAAGATCTTACTTAATATATACAATTATCAGGGGCATGAAGGCAAACACCTATAACCCCATAGTTCTGAGAGGCCTAAGCTGGAAGACGTAAAGAAGTTTGAAACATGATTGGGTTAACTGAGGGAGATCTAATACATATATACATAAGTACATAAATAAATAAATACGTAAATAAATAAATACATAAATATATAGATACACAAATAAATATGTAAATACATAAATAAATATGTAAATACGTAAATACACAAATGAATACACAAATAAATAAATAAATATGTAAATAAGCAGGTAAATAAATTAAGTAGGTAAATAAATAACTAGGTAAATAACTAGGTGAATAAATAACTAGGTAAATAAATAACTAGGCAAATAAATAACTAGGCAAATAAATAACTAGGTAAATAAATAACTAGGTAAATAAGTAGGTAAATAAATAAATTTAAAAGTATGCAAATAAATATGTAAATAAATTAGAAGGTAAATAAATATGTAAATAAATAAGTAGGTAAATAAATATGTTAATAAATAAGTAGGTAAAATAAATAAATAAATAAATAAATAATAAATAAGAACTAGGGTTGTAGAACGTTAAGGCCCTAGTTTTTTTAATTTTCAGGAAATAAAAATTAACTGTCCATAGCATATCTTTTAAGCAAGATTTAGCTATTTGAGCTTCTAAACATAGAACACTTGATAATGGAGAGACATCACTAATACAAGCAAACAATAAATATAATGTGGGATGAGACATAACTAAAAAAACTGTACTTCTCTGTCTGACCAAGACACAAAAAATTAACTCAAGGGCTGCTCGTGAAACTCTCTAGAAGGGTCAAGCCGGGTAATGCATCTGAAGGGAAATGTATGTAGCTGCCAGGTTTTTTCTTCTCTTGAATTTATCATCTGAAATACTCATGAGAAAAGCAAATGTGAGATCTGTCCATGTTATCGATGCAAAAGAGACATAATGGAAGGAACTTTACTAAGGAACTTTACTATCTATACCTAACTTCCCTGCATCAAAAAAATTCTACAGCCCCATTCCCCTTAAGGTACTGATGAGAAAAACCTTTATTTGGTACAGACATGTGTCCCGTACACATAAATTGACACTTAGGCTGAACTTCAGAGTAATCACTGTGAACCTCATGTTCATCCATGCTCAGTACACCAAGCTCATCATCAGTCCAACCAGGGTCTTCCACAAGGTTTTTCCCACAAGCAGGACAGTAACGTATGGGGTAAGAGGCATGGGGTACTATCAGAGAGCAATGTTCAGCAAGCTGAAGGCCCTGGGCTGAACCTCAGTACCCATAATAATGTAAGATAACCTAGAGACAGTGTGGCTCTACCCTTGGAAACTCCTCAATAAAAGACACCCATGGATGGGGCCAGGGATTTAGCTCAGTGGCATAAGCGCCTGCCTGGCAAGTGTAAGGTTGTGAGTTCAACCCCAGTACTGCAAAAAACAAAAAACAGAAACAAGAAAAAAAAGAGAGAGATGTCCATAGGTAGGGTAGCTCTATTCTGGATATTCCTCCAACCTGAAATAATGAGTTATCAGTTTTCTACAGAACATATGAAACACCAACAATGTAACTTAATGGAAAAACTAGGAGAAATCATGAATAACAAAATAAAAGCATAAAGAAAATTACACAAATGAAAGATTCAATAAGCAAACTGCCCAACACACTGAAATTTTACCACAAGAAGCTACAGTATTAAAAACTGGTTATTCTTATCTGGGCATGATGGTGCATGCCCATAAACCCAGCACTCAGGAGGCTGAGGCAGGAGGACTGCGGCGAGTTCAATACCAGCCTGGGCTACAAAGTGAGCTCAAGGCCACCCTAAATTGCATAGTGAGGTCCTATCTCAAAAAGACCAAAAAAATCCCTTACGCTTCCCAGTAACTTATTATAAACCAATTTAAGCATTATGATTAAAGTTCAACCATCACCGAAATATCCCATAGTTAAGTATAATCAAATAATATAGAAGGAGAATAATGAAACAAAAATCAAGGTAAGCCAAATGACTAAAGTAGAAAGTTGAACAGAATTGTCTTCAAGGAAGTCTTAATTATCTGCAACATGTGATATATGGAACAAAAGTAGTACAGCAACTACCTCAATTTTGTGAAACATTCTATAGAGGAAAATAAATAGCTTACTAAAAACTTTCTTACAGCAAATAAATCTAAGTCCTTTGAATTACCTTGTCTTTCTATGCTAGTCACACAAAATTGCATTAAAAGTACAGGCATTACATAGCACATATACTTTAATAGTAATGTGTATTATACACGTATAATTCGGGGTTCAAAACCGTATTGTCATGTTGTCTCTTTTCCGTTTCTCAATTTTTCATTTTTTTAATGGACTATGAGTTAAACCCTGGGTTTTCAGTCTGTTAAGTGTCCTGGGATTATAGGTATCTACCACCACTCAAAAACTTAAAATGCTGTCTTTCCAAAATCAAAACTTATGAAAGCACTTCTCTGATCAGTATACAATATTACAGTTGTGTTGGTTCAGGGAATAATAATTTTTTTAAAAATCTTTATATAATGTCCTTTTGTTGAGGCAAGATTCAAAACTGCCTGATTAACACAAATCACTACAATCAGATCTGGTAAGCATGAGGTCACGAGTTTGATCCCTGGTACAAAAAAATTTTTAAATTAAAAAAATTTAAAAATGGACAAGGCTGCAGATCAGTGCAAAGGCACTGAGTTCTCTCTAACACACTGAATAGGTGACAAAAAAATCAGCACTGAATGAAGGGAGACTCCAGAAGCAGCATCCAATCACTCTACTGGGATTTCCCTCTACATATTTAGCATAAGGTCTGTAAATATAGTGGCGAGTTCATTCTTAACGTTAGTTTTGTGCCATTCTCTTTTTAAAAATGGCTCTTATTCCACAGGCCATTCAAACTCAATTAAGACACTTGGGACTCCCTGAAGGGACTGTTCTCTGCTCACCACCTATGATACCTCGTTAGTGATACTGCTAGCTACAATTTCATGTTAATTTTAGCATGTCACTTATACTATAAGCTACCTTTAATGAACACAATTTCATTATGTCAGATATGCAATCATGTACCTCACAATATTCAGGATCTGCTGCTCATTTAGTATTTTATAAATTTACTCACAGGTACAAATGTTCATACCAGGATTAGGTCCTCCATCCTGATCACAGAGCACTGTCAACTGATCTACTGAGGGAAATATCCCAAGGAAAAAAAAAGTAATGCTTATTCCAAATGCTTTAATTTAATGATCAGAGTCCATACCACAAATCAGATATAGTTATCTCCTGAAAAGACCCTTCACTCATTCCCACATTACTTCAGATATTATAGTATCACTGTAAAGTAAGCAGCACACAGCTGTGTTTCTGTTAGAACCCCTCAACTCCCGGGTCAGGATTTTCAGTGTCTTCAGAGAAAGTTACCAAGCCAAATCAGTCACTGCACAATGGAAGTCAGAAAGTAGAAACAATTATAAAACCACTATATCCCCTGAGAAAAATGGTTTGAAATGACAATTAATAGGATTCACTCCACAGTCATTCCAAGCCTAAAAATACAGGTTTTTATTATCTTCAAAAAAAAAAAACAAAAAAAGCCAAAGGAAAAAAAATGTACAATGCCTCAGTTTACTTGCTCTATGCATTTATTTTTAGCTATTATTAATGCAGAAAGTGGGGGAGGGGGAGCTCACAAACAATCTACACAGTTTCACAAGATTCACTTTGGGGGGAGAACAGTAACTAAGACTGATCAACAGTATCAGGGTCTTGGTGGACGCATTCCTGGGGGAGGTGGACCTACAAAGGAGAAGAACAAAATCCACGAGACAGTTACATAAAAAGGATACCAATCTTCAAGGATATGGCTAACCTCCGGAAGTTCCTAAAGTCCTTACCTCTAATTCCTGGTGGAGGGGGTCGCATTCCTGGAGGGGGCATGCCTATGGGTGTCCCTCTAGCAGGAGGAAGCCCAATGGGTGGGCCCATGGGTGGTCTCATACCAGGTGGAGGAGCCATAATGCCTATGAAAATGGCCAAAAAAAGAAGGCCTCACACGCTGGCTCAGAGAAGTCGCTAGTGTTCAGTCCAAATACTTAAAAAGAAATAGCCCAACAGGAATCAGAGGGTCAAATAATGTCTCTGAATGTTTTCTCTGTATATCATCCTCAATCTACAGCCTTTCATTAAATCAAAGTTACCTGATATAGTCCCTAACTTCTAACTAGGCATTTGGTCAGAACCTTAATTAACGGTCTTATCCACAGTATCATGAACCATTACCTCAAGATCACAATATGTATTTCTCAAAATACAAACTAAACTTCCTGTTTATAAACTGTTTACCTGGAGGCGGGGTTGCTCTGCCCACTGGAGGGGGTGGGGTCCCCCTTCCTGGTGGGTACTGGGTAGGCGCTCCAGCAATGCTGGCAGTTGCAGCAACAGCAGCAGCTGCCACAGTACCTCTGCCCTGAGGAGTCATTACCTGAGAAGACATGGACGGCAGGACAGTGAAAGGTAAAGAACACCTCCAAATCTGCGCAGAAATGCATGGTGGCTATGTCCTATTAAATACTAAGTAACTACTGCAATGTTGCACTTATTGAACTCATTTTATTTTTGCAGTGTTGGGAAACAAACCCAGGGGACTGTGCAAACTAAAAACACACTATTAGTGATCTACATCCCAAGCCCTTAGTTTCACCCTTTTAAAAAAGCTCTTGGTGTATTAAAATCTGTTAGTATCTTTTACCTTTTCTCATTTCTGCCATGACTATCTATTCTCTAGTCTGCAAACAGTGACGACCAACTCTTCTCAGGGTAGCTGTAATTACTCAATGATCACTTTGATTAACTCAGGGTATTCTATTCCCTTCATATTGAATACTTGGATAACAGTTCCTTTAAGCAGTGTTATCACCTGCTTAAACACTATACGACGTATACTTACATTTTAAAATCTTGAGTCTTGGGCACTTGTCAATTTTCCCTTTACCAAAAATCTTCCCCTGATTTTGGTGTGTGATGAAGCATACCTATAACCTCAGCATTCTGGGAGGCTGAGTTAGCAGGATCACAAGTTCAAGCCCAGCCTTGGCCACTTAGTAATAAGCAAGACCCTGTTTCCAAATAAAAAGGGCTAGGGGTGTATTTCAGTACAAAGACACTGGGTTGACTCTCCAGCACTGCCAAAAAATTTCCTCCCCTGGTTCCTCACCTGTTGGGATGGACCCCCTACTCCTCGAACAGGGCCTGCTAATCCAGCAGGAGCCTGGGGAATTGGTACACCAGCTGGTACACCTCTGCCAGCTGCCCTCCCAACCCCGGGACCTCCTGCAGCTCCAGCAAGTGGTACCCGAGCAATGCCAGTCTGAAACAAAAAAGTTTATAGCTTAAAACCAAATGTGTTTTCCAAGTTCTCGGGCCTCTTATTATCAGTTGTACCCACTATCTCCCCATACCACCTATCCCATATTAGCACTATATTCCAACGAAAAATGATACCATGAGGTACCCTCCAAATTACTAACATGTACACAATTTTCAAAATGTGAGGATGAATGTTCCCAATCAGCAACTTCAACCCTAATCTAGGTCATACAGAATGTACACAGCATATAAAAATTCATCAGAATGCCCTTGAATCCTGAAGGTATAGATAACCACAATCTGAATTCAAGTGCTAGGCACATTTTACTTCACAAAATTATACTGTATGTCCAGATGTAGTGGTGCACACCTGTAATCCTAGCACTTGGGAAGCTGACACAGGAGGATCTGTGAGTTTAGAGGCTGCCCTAGGCTACAAAATGCACTGAAGGCCTGCCTGAACTGCATAGAGACCTTGTCTCAAAAAGACACCGCCCACCAAAAATTATACTATACAGTGCTTCTCTTTCATTCATTTCAGACATCCCAGATAATGTCATGTTTCTACACATTAAATTACTGCCCTTTATGTGTCAGTTAAAAACAAAAGACAAATTCATGAAATCATGTCCATCCTTCCCTGAATCCTCCTTACATCTTTAGGGGGTGGCCCTTCCACAGTCATGGATACCAAGTTCTCCCCACGAAGCAAAACCAGACCCAAAACCCGCTTTTCTTCACGTTCTGGCTGTTTCGCGTTCTTTGGCCTATAAATCAAAAGTAAATTTTAGTGACATACATTTCAATAATCCCAAGATTACTGACACATCAGAAATACCAACTTGGGACTCATAGCAAGATTTTTGGAAAATAAAAAAGTTGAGATTTGCTCCATCCCCCCAAACCTCTAGATCAAGTTAATATATGCAAAGATATTAAAGCTATTCAACATTAGTTACTTTTTTTTTGATACCAGGGACTGAACTCATGACCTCGCGCTTGCCAGGCAGATGCTTACGCTAGTTAATCTCCGGCCCTAGTTACTCCTTTGAAGAATGTGTTGATATCACACAAATATTACAAACTTCTTCTGTAATGGAAAGTGTACTTGTTAAAATCATGTAATAAATCTAGGTGAGAGAACTAAGAAATGCAAACAAATGAGTAGTGAGGAAAATAAATGGTAAATATTTTTTAACTCTTCAACCATGAAGAGTTTTTTTCTTTCTCAAGATTCAAAGACCATCACAGAAGGCCATTGACTCATGTTTAATAGTTGTTTTTAGGGGCTAGGGATTTAGCTCAGTGGCTTAAGCGTCTGCCTGGCAAGCGTAAGGTCGTGAGTTCGATCCCCGGTACCAAAAAAAAAAAATAGTTGTTTTTGATCACACCAAACACTTCTAAGCACTCTTGGACTGTTTTTGCAAAATTTAATAATTTGAATGTGTAACTTCGGAGCAAGACCGTGTTTGCCTGTAACCATAGCACTGAGCAGGCTGAGGCAGGATGAACTCAAGTTCAATCTCAGCCAGGGGCAACTTAAATTGCTAGAAGTCCCTGTGGCAAAATAAAAGAAATACTCAAGTGTTTGCAGAGGTACTGAAAAAATAAAAAATTAAACAAATACCTAGGTGTGGTGAAACATACCTGTAATTCTAGCACTTAGAAGGCTGAGGCATAAAGATTGCCATGAGTTTGTATCTAGCCTCACCTACACAGTGGGTTCAATGCCAGTCTAAACCACATAATGAGACCCTGTTCTCAGAAAGAGAGAAAACATAAAACAAAGGGTGGGGAATTTATCTCAGTGGCACAGCACTGCCTGGCAAGTATAAGGTCTTGAATTTACTTCCTGGTACCAAGAGTCAATCAATTAATCAATTTAAAAATAAATGCAATGCCTTTAAGGTTCTGACTCTATTCAGACATGAGGCAAAGTTTAGACAAATACTTGGCAGAGTGTAATTTCCCACCAACCTCAGTCAGCCTTTACAGTGTCTGCTCTGGCCTTGGCTTCTCACTGTGTCTGATGTCAACACTCATCACCCACACTGGACTTACTTGATCTTCCGGAACTCATCGCAGTCACAGAGGATCAGATTCATGTGCTTGTCGAAAGCCTTGAAGGTGCCGATGAAGATGCGGCCGTCTTGCAGGATGCACCGCATCCTGTAGTCGATGTGCTGCAGCATCTTGCTGCTCTTGCCCACCGTCTGGACATGAACGAAAGGCGGCAGCCATGGGCTGAGGCACCTGACCTGTCTCTAACCTCTCCTTCCCATGCCTGTGCCACCAGGAGCTCGTTCCCTTGGCTAAACAAGTCTCCCTCCACACTGTGCTCTAGCACCCTCCACACTGCCCAGTCAGACTGAAACAAGTGTGGCCCAAGAGGCTCTCTTCTCCCTGAATCATTAGACAGTGCTTCATAAGCGATTAATTTTTTCCCAAATAGAGATCCATCAACTGTGCTCCCTTTTAAAACTTTTAATCCTTCCTTCTCTCCCTAAATACCATTTTGCTATATGACACTCGCCCCTGCATACACCCTAATCAGAACTGTAGATTTCAACCCAGTAAAACACCACAGCATATTTCGTAGCTCTCCGGATTCCCTCATATCCATTACACTCACACACTATTTTTGAATCTTCTTTTTCAATTTTTTTTCAGCAGTATTAACAGCATATTAATAGCATATCAGTTATCACCATCGCTATTGTTACCAAATGGAATCAGCATTCACCTCTACAGATTACCTTATTTCTAACTTCTTTCACATTTCCAAATCATCTATTATTTTGGACCTTTAAAACACCTTTTCACCTGTCTTAATGTACATCTTACCATGATTGCTGTTTCATCAAATCCAGTGTCAACGATAAAATTTCAGGAGCCTTAGTACCTAGGGGACAGCTATAAAGGTATGATGCGGGTTCTCCTAGACACAATGCAAGGTGTTCAGAAGTTTCACAAACAGCAGATGGAGTCTGCAGAGGAAAGCATGTTATAGTTGCTCCGCAATTTGTCATGGTGTAATTGTTTTTTTAAAAATCACTGTAACAAAAACTTCTAAAAAATACATCACACATTCCCATATGTAGTCCAAGGACTAATAAATTTGACTATTCCCTTCTCTTAACCTTCATTTTACACACCTTGAATAATGAAACTCATCAAAAAAGTTTTGTCTTCTGATCACAAAATTTAACATCACTACCTCAATACTGAGGTACACATTAAACTTTTTGCTTCTTGGTTCAACTACATATATGCTTACCACCGCATGTTATTTCTCCTAAAGCACCTTAAAATATTAGGTAATTTCCCCCTACAAGAACCAACGCTACAAGTATAAAAAAATCTAACTAGTATCATACAGAGTTTCCAGCAGATAAACATCACTGTAAAGTAAAACATAAACTGCATTAATTTTACATCAAAATTTTGGTTTAATAATAAAATTAGTAGGGGTTGGTATTTACCTCAGTGGCACAGTGCCTGCCAGGCAGGTGCAGGCGAGGTGTTTGATTCCCAGTACCCACACACTGCCCAAAAAAGGAGAAAAAATAAAAGTGACGTTTTTCTGAGACAGGCATCCCTATGCCTTTAAGGCTAGCCTTACACTCACTATGTACATCAGGTTAGCCTTAAATTCACATGGATCCTGTCTCAGCCTGATCAGTGCTAGAATTACAGGAGTGTATCTCCACACCTTCCAAAAATACCACTTTTAAAGTAACATACCTGTACTGTTACCCATATAAAAGCTTACAGTGCTTGTTCTCCATTGCTTAAATAATATCAAGTAAAATGGCTGGGCAACATTTTTTTGCCCCAGTGAAAGACTGAACCTAAGAACTCTCTCACATGCTTCAAAAAGCACTGTCAGCTTCCTGGTTAGGAAATTTCCCAATAATGTACAGTATTTAATCATGTGAAAATGAAGTAATTCAAATGATGCTTATATACTACAGAAACAAAAAATAAAGTAAAAAATAGTAGTTTAAAACCACATTAACATCGATCCAAAGCAATGGCTTGAAATAGTGAGGTAAGGGTGCATACTATAGAACAGGTATTTCCTTTAACACCACTTTTTTTCAGACAGGGTCTTTACGTGCAATCCAGTACAACCTGAAGTTCCTCTCCAAGTGCCTGGGACTACAGACATGTATACTACACCAGTACTGATTTTAAAACATGGTATGGTTTGTATCAGATGTATCCGCAAAGCCACATGCTCACAGGTGGGAGCTTTTGGGAGGTGACATCATGGGCGGGTGACACAGGATTAGTCCACTGATGGGTTTGTACCTGGGTGATGTTGGAAGATGAATTCGGGTGGGAAGAGATGGGTCACTGTAGGCGTGGCCTGGAGCTATATAGATATATGGATAAAGATACATAGATATAGATATAAGTATATATAAATATCTATATCTATATATCTATATCTATATATCCCTCCACTTTCCTTGATGGCTGCTGCTTCCTGCCTGCAAGGTCATTAACTCTTTTTCCTCTGCAATGCCGGTCTGCCATGCAACCCTGCCCTGGGCATCAGCCCACAATGGACTGAGACCTCTACATACTGTGGGCCAAAATAAATCATTCTTTTTAATTTTGAGTGTCAGGTATTTGTCCCAGCAAAGAGAAAATAATGAAGACATACACAATACAATTTATAGGGATACAGAAGACATACATTTCACTCAGATATTGGAACACAAGTTCACCTCCTATAGTAGAAAGGGATTTCTCTAAGTAAATTTGAAATTTAGGAGCAGTTACCTCAACCTAAATCTGGCATGCCACAATTTTGAACCCTTTTTAACAGGGAGTAAGTACATCACTTTGTAGAAGGATCAAATTTATCTCCACAGTAGAGGAGAAGGAAATGTTGCAGGAGAAAGAGGACAGGAAGAGCAGCAGCATCGTACAGATGGATGGCAGTCATGGTAGGCCTTCTCAGACTAAGACACACGAGCAAATAAACTGCTGTCCCACACGAAAGCCAATGTTTGCAAGTTTTTATAAAGTATGAACTTACAAATGATTACAACTGCATTCAAATGAAAAGCTGCTTTCAGTCAAAATAAAAAATGATTATTCTTGGCCAAAGCACATGAACAAATGAACAATCATGGAGTAACTATGGGTACCCATTACAACCTGCTAAAATTTGCTATCCAGGTGTGGTGGCACACCTGTAATCCCAGCACTCAGGAGGCTGAGGCATGAGCATCATGAGTTAAAGAACATAGGCTGCATTAATGAGACCCTGGCTCAAAAACAAAAAGTGCAAATATTTGAAATTTTACATTGCTGCACAGCAACCAATATAGGAAAATACGCCAATTAATATTATTGACATAATACAACTAAATTACTCATCCATAAAATAATATCAATTAAAACCACAAGAAGCCAGGTGTGGTGATGCATGCTTATAATCCAACCACTTGGGAGGCTGATGCAGGAGGATTGCCATGAATTCAAGGACAGCATAGTCCACTTAGTGAATTTAAGGCCATTCTAAACTCTATAGTATAGAGACCCTGTCTCAAAAAAAAAAAACACTGAGCCAGGTATGCTGGCACATGCCTACAATCCCAGCACTCAGAAGGCTGAGGCAGAACTGCTCCTGGTTTGAGTCCAGCCTGGACTACATAGTGTACTCAGGGGCAGCCTCAACTGTACACTGAGACCCTGCCTCAAATAAATGAGGGGAAAGGGAGGAGAAAGGGAGGGGAGGGGGGAGGGGATAGGAGGAGAAGAGAAGGATGGGAAAAGGGAAAGGAAAGGAAAGGGAAAAGGCAGGCAGGCAGGAAGGAAGGTGAGAACACAGCTCAGCAGTGCAGTGCCTGTACCTAAACTTCAAGGTCCTAAGTTCAATTTCAGGAACCACACATAGATAATTAATTTTTAAAAAGTTAAAAAACAAAACCACAAGAAAACAACTGTTTAATAAAAAGCTCTATTTAATAAAATTAAGTACCATTTTGTGATGCATAGAATACTTAAGAGTTGTACTAAACAGAAAAAGGAAAAACTTAAATCCTATAAATTAGCACCCTACATCCTACACTCAAGTATTCATTGAATTTTTACCAGATACCAAATACCAAGTATCAGATACCAAATACCAGAATTACAGGTTACATATCCTTTAACCAAAATACTTGGAACCAGAATTATTTTATATTTTGAGATTGAGAATTTTGCCAAATAAAAATGAGACTCCTACATAAATGAGATAAAATTTCATTTTGCATACACCTTATATACACAGTGTGAGGTTATTTTGCCCAGTATCTTCTAATAGTTTTGTGGCATGAAACAAAGCTTGTGCAGAATTTTCTACTTTCGGTCTCAAAACAGTAAACACAGCTTCAGATTCTGAAGGCATTTTGGATTTTGAATTAAGGATGTTCAACCTGGTGTCCTTTACTGTATGTATTTCTTTACTTTCTATTTTGAGTAAAAAAGCAAAGCTATTGTTGAAATATTTAAAAGCTCATCTACCTGTATAGCTAATGTAAACCTCATAAATACAGTCACATTTCCATCATGTATTCCAAGAATCATATACAGCACCCTTTCTACAGTATCTTTCCTCATCAACTTCTGCAGCATCACAAATACCTCCTCTGGCCCAATCTTCTTTTTTCTTTTTTGTTCTGGCTTTTGTGTAATCACCTCCAGTGCTGGGTATTGGACCCAAAGAGTCAGACTGAGGTACATCCCCAGTCTTTCTTACTTGGTATTTTTATATTTTGAACTGCACTTTCACAGCCTCCTGAGTAGCTGGTATTACAGGCATGTCACCATGCCCAGCCCTACCTTGGCTTTATCTTTGCAACTGGTTCTGTAAAACAAAAGTCAATAAATTATAAGAAAGGAAGATGTTAAATATTTAAAGTTGTATTCGCCACACTACTCAAAATTACAGCACCAATGTACTCATGTTGTATATAAATACATTCACACCATGGCTAATATTTCAAGAAATGTTATATACAAATCAAGTAGTACTTTACAAACTCCTGTCTGAAGGAAATTCTAAGGACAATTTTTTTTTGTTGCCAAGAGTCAAATTCACGACCTTGCATTTGCCAAGCAGGCACACTGCTGAGCCTAATCCCCAGCCAGGACTACACTATTTAGCTAGAATTAGAGACTCATAGTAGAATAAAACAGGATCTAGTAACAGTACTACTTGCAGATCATAACATGTAATTTAAATGTTACATTTAAACTGTATGAGAATTTAAACTGAAAACCCAAAACCCCCTGGGTTGAAATATCAAGTGCACATAGCTACTCACTAAAAACTATCTGTTCTGGGAAACAGCTATGAACCAATAATCAAATTCCACTGTGTGTTTACAACCAAGTCCATGTAGCATCTCAAAGAATGATTGAGATGAATGACTTATTTAAAAGACAATTTCCTAGAAAGGCTGTCTTCTAAAATTTAACCTCAAAATGCTGTTCATAGTCTTAATTCAGACTGAGGGATAATATTTCAAAAGCAAAAAAAAATTATTGCTAAGCCTCCCATCTCTTTGATATGATTTTATATATTTATATTTAAAATGCCAGAAATAAGGGCATTCTGGTCTTTGAATAACAAAAAGTCATAAAAGAAAAGTTGTATGATCAAAAATCATCAATTTCTTTAAAAAAAGAAATTTTCTGTTTCTTTAAAAAATGTAAGTAACCAAGCTGGAAATGCTGGGAATCCCAGCACCCTGGAGGCTGAGGCAGGAGAATCACATCATAAATACAAGGCCAGCCTGAATTACATGGTGAGATCTCATCTCCAAAATAAATAGGTAATTAAGGGCTGAAGATTTAGCTCAGCTGCATAATAACCTGCCTGGCAAGTGCAAGGTCATGCGTTCAATCCCTGGTACCAAAATCAAATCAAATCAATCAATCAATCCACTTAAAAGTTAGTTACCAACATAAAACACAAATCAGGGCTGGGGATTTAGCTCAGTGGCTTAAGTGCCTGCCTGGCAAGCACAAGGTTGTGAGTTCAATCCCTGGTACCGAAAAAAAAAAAAAAAAACCACAAATCAAATGCACAGTGCTTGGAAAAATTTGGAGACTATCTTTAATATGCTAATTCAAAAAATAATATACTGATGAAAACAAAATTGAAAAAAACAAAACAGGAAATTAACTCTTCAAAATAAAAAGAAAAAACAGGGGCCAGGGATTTAGCTCAGTGACCTAAGGGGCTGCCAGGCAGGGTGAGGTCATGAGTTTGATCCCCAGAACAGTAATAAAAAAACCCAGGACATTAAATGAGTCTAGTTAATATTTAGACTCTCTAACATGCATTGTTAATGACAGTTTTTATGTGTGTGTAATGTGTTATCCCTACTGAATTATAACTAAAATAACTAATGTTGATGCAAATTTAGTTAACTGGCACATTGTTTTTTGAAGGTAATGAAAATTAACAATACTTTGTAAAGGGCCAGAAAAATATGAAAGTTTCCCACAAAAATTATATGATATTCTCTAAAATATTCAATGATGCTTTTATGTTTTCTTTTTTTATCAGTACCGGTACTAACCAGGCCCTTCACACCTACCTACACACCAGGTATTTTCTGTATTTTTAATTTTAAGGCAAGTTCTTACACTAAGTTGGCTAGGCTAAGGTTAAACTTGTGATCCTCCTGCATCAGCCTCCCACAGTGCTGGGACTACAGATGTATGAATCCAAGCCCAATGACACTGTTTTTTCCTTTTTTTGGTACTTCAGGGCCTTGTGCTTTCTGGGCAGGCCCTGTGCCACTGAACTACATCCCCAGCCACTAGAGACACTCTTTTGTTTCTATTTTGTTTCACTGTGTTGATGATGTTAAGATTTTGAGGAAAATTTTATTTTAATAGTAATCAGTAAGCAAACCTCACCAAGTGCAATGCTACCTGTGTGTAATTCCAACACTCAAGAGGCTGAATTAGGAGAACTACCATGAGTTTGAGGCCAGCCTAGGCTACACAGTAAATCCAAGCCAGCCTGGACTTCATGAAAAGCAAACTACACCTCAGAACTCTATTTGTTTCAGATCATTTTGGCATGAACTCTAACATGTTCGTGGAAATGGGGTACCTCAGTGTTCCAAAGGCTCTTTAACCACCTCTTGGCGTCTCAGCCAGGAACGCCTGTCTCAGCTCGGCCTGGAAATCCACCACAGGAGCCTGCTGCTGCTGAGAACGCCTCGGGTACAGCTGACACCTACGACAAAAGCACAACATGGGTGAACAAGAACTCAGCATTTGCTGTACAGAAATCACAGGTCTACAATAGGTCAGTGTGCGCAGGCCTAGTGGATACTTATCCGATCTCAGGTATCCTGGGGGCTGAGCCCAGAGCCTTTGCACTAAGCTAGATCCCTCTCCCTTTTTCAATTTTTATTGTTTATTGGAGGGGGATACCAGAGATCGAACTCATGACTTCCCGTTTGCCAGGCAGGCGTTTTTGCTGCTGAGCTAAATCTCTAGCCCTTCAATTTTTATTCTAAGATGGGGGGGGGGGTCTTTCTGAGACTTCAGTTGCCTGGGGAGGGCTCAAACTTATGATCCTCCTGCCTCAGCCTCTCAACAGTACTGGGATTATAGGCGTACATGCCACCATACCAGGCTTGGTGCTATCTTCTAATAACTAAAATACAAAGTATAATTACCCTTATAGAAAGGCCATCAGCACCAGACCTACCCATTTACATTCCAGTTACCTGATATGGAAACAATCCTTTCTCTACAGTGCAGAAGAGCAAGATTTGCCCACTTTTTGGTAAGACATTAAGTCATCTATATTTACCTTAAAAGTCACTACCTCAAAAGTCAAGGAAGTGGGCTGGGGATATGACACAGCTCAGCAGCAAAATGCCTGCCTGGCAAGCTCAGAGTCCTCAGTTTGGTTTCCAGTACCAAAAAAAAGTCCAGGATGTTCTCAACCTATGCCAATCTTGGGATACACTGTTGGTTCACTGACAGAATTCTAGGCTCTTAAACTACATGAATTATTCATTACTAAGCAGGAAATGGATGCTATAGGAAGGCCCTCAACGTACTCTGAAGCGTTAATAATCAAGCTGTGGCCTTGTCTCAAAAAACAAAAACAAACAAATTAAATAAATAAGCCAGGCATGGTGTCACATGCTTGTAATCTCAGCACTTTGAAGACAGACTGAGGTAGGAAGATCATTACAAATTTGAGACTGAGGTACAAAGTGAGCTCAAGATCAGCCTTTTGTATAGTGAGACCCTATCTCAAAAAGATAAAAAATAAAATAAAATTTAAAGTCTGTAGTTGTGAGGAAATAAAATAATCAGTATTAAACTGTGTTGGGCACTATTGTTCTTTTTTTTTTTTTTTTTTTTGGTACCAGGGATCGAACTCATGACCTCAAGCTTGCCAGGAAGGCGCTTAAGCTACTGAGCTAAATCCCCAGCCCTGGCACTATTGTTCTTATCTTCACTGTTAATTACCCAGAACTTCAAACAAAATAAATTACCAAGTAGGCTAAGGACTAAAGTAAATTATGTCACCCACACTCTGACACCTGTTAACACTGAGCACACTTATATGCACTGAAACAGCAATGATTCCTCAGGGCACCCTGTTAGAAAACACAAGCATCAATGTCAGGCAAACAAATGCAAGCATCCCACATGTGTCCCATTTTCTCCTTTTCTCTCCTCTTATGCAAGCATGCAAAGGCTACATACAGTCCACGGTCTTGAAAACACAGAGGTGAAGTAGCTAAGGGTTATCTCTGGGGAAGGAGGGGGGCATCAATCAGTAATCACTGTAAAATCACTCACTTTTTAAAGACTATATTCATGTATTAGTCATACTTTTAAATTTGAAGAGAGTAGGATAGAAAAGACGATCTTACTGACATTTTCAAACTTTTAGTGGAAACAAAAGGTTAAAAGCTCCATGTGCTCTCAATACTAGTAAGTATCAGGTTATTGAAGATGCTCATCAATTTTTAAATAAAATTTCTTTCTAGGCACCTAAAATTAAACATCCATAAGTATCTCACTGTAACCATGCAGATATATAGTAAATGAAAACTTTATATTTCAAATTTTACCTGGACAAACAACTAAAAACAAAAACCTGAATATTGTACAGCAAAAATATATAATATTCCATCAATGCAGTGTTATGTGAAACATTTTACAATGCAAAATGATTTAATGACATGAAGCAGTAATTTAAACATTCATGTATTTAATAATACAGAATTTTATGAAGATTAAAGACAGATATACATAATAAAATACAGAGCTTAAGATAACAAGGTAGGTTTTTTGGGGTGTGTGTGTGTGTGTGTGTGTGTGTGTGTGTGTGTGTGTGAGATCTTTCTAACAGGGTTTCACTGCACAAATCAGACTGGCCTTGAGCTCACTTTGTAGCCCAGGCTGTCCTTGAACTTGCAGTGAGCCTCCTGCCTCAGCTTTAAGTGTAGGCCATTGGATTACAGGCTTGTACCACCATGCTGGGCCCATTCTTTTAGTACATATTCTAGAGTTGGTCATGGTGGCATCTGCCTAGAATGCAACTTAAAAGGCAGAGGCAGGGAGGGTCACTAAGTTCAAGGTCAGCCTGGACTACACAGTGAGCTCAAGCCTAGCCTAAATTACACGGAGACCCTATCACAAGAAGTAAACAGTCTGTATTATACTGTATGCTGCTTCTATTAACTAAGCGCATTTTAATCTCTTCATTGCACCACGCTCTGGATTCCAAGTGAAATGTTTCTGCAACCGGATCATACTCACTCTTGGTTGCTCAAGGAAGCTGTTCTTCTGCGTTTCACTTGGACTTCCACCTCTGGCACGTGCTGCTCTGTAGTTCTTCTCAGATGTAAGCGATCCCTGAATTAAAAAAAAAGATTCTTCTAAAAGACTTCACTAATTTATGAAACTACTTACAGGTTATATTTATAACTGTATTAAAACATAATAGGTCTTTAAAAGAATCTATAATCAAAACTAAATAAAATTATCAGAATACCTTTGCACTTCAAACAAGCTGTTTTCAAAACATCTGGGAAAATACTGAGATCATAATTTAATAAATCTTATAGGGGAACAAATATACAGCATAATACTTAACATATCTTGTGCCATCAGATTTACAAAAAAAGACAGAAAAAGCCTGTTAAGGACAAAACTATAATCACGCAGGCAGGGGAGACACCTCCATGTTGAGATCTGCAGAACATCCCACAAAATGGCTGCTCTGAAAAACTCACGAACTGCTCACTTGTGGCAGCCATGTTAGGCACTGCAGGAACCATTGACAGACACACAAAGTTAAGCTATTTATTTTCTTTACTCCAGAATCCAGTCTGTGGAGTGCTTGGTAATGTCATTCAGAAATGCAACCATAAAGGTTATACTAATGACCTTTAACAAAGTCATACAAGTAATAATATCTTAAAGGGAAAAATCAGAAACTTCCCAAATGCTACTTCTCTAGCTGTTAAAAAAATAAACACTAGCTGTTTATAAAAGTAACGAAATAGCCTACCGATAACCCCTAGCAGTTTTATTGTCTTAAAAATTTTTAAATATTCTAATGACATACACATGACCTTTTAACTCAGTTATATATTTGTATATATACTTATTTACATGTAAATATACATACAAATAAGACCTCTTTATGTATTTTAAAATTTGTATTGTTTGTGGTACGGAAGATAAAACTCATGGGCTCTGCAATGAGCTACATCTCCAGCTAGCATTTAAATAATGTCAAGAGAAAAAGGCAACTTCCATGTATGTCCTACCTTATCAGCTTAGGAGGCTGCCTGTAAAACCCACATGCAAGCTTCCTGGCTCTGAACCAAGAAAGGAACAGGGGTAGGCGTCATCCACATGCAAGAGTAAACACTTTCCTGACTTCTCATGGTGAGGGAGTGCACTTAATACTCCATTTATAAAGTAATCCTCCTAAAACTAAGTGAGCACAACGACAAATGAAACAGATTAACTTAGAAGCCATTATAACTTAAATGTGAAATTGGAAAACAGAAATACTTGAAGAGCATAAAGGGGTGTAATAAAGGTATAAATGGGGAAGTATTCCAATGAAACTGATCAGATTGAAGGGCAGAACAAGCACACACTATGAATTCTGAGCCTAAGCCAAGCTACACAAGGTAACACTGTGATTTTCAACGTAAGGGGCTAAACTTCATCCTGACTCCTAGAAGTGAAACAATCCTTGCCTGGAAAAAGACCTACTACTGGGCCAATTATTCACTGCACAGTACCAAGACATTGAAACTGTTGAGGCCTTAAATACAATGAGGGGGCCCTTTCTAAAAAGGGGTCTGCCATTCTGGGGTCCTCAGCCTGTTCATACTGATTACAAAAGATTACAAAAGATCAGAAATCAAAATGTTTAAAAAATAACTTCACCATACAAGTTGGAAAAAACCCGGTAAACGATAAATAGCAAATAAAAACTCCAGAATTCTGGCTAGGAGAGATGCTACTGGACAGGCCAGTAATCAAAACTACTAGGCAGGCTGAAGGAGATGCCAATTTCCAGACTAGTTTGAGGAAAAAAAAAAAGGCTGAGGAGAGAATATGCCTGGGCTTAATCCTCAGGGCTGTCCAAAGCAGCCAGAATTTTGCAGTTTTTCAAACTACTGGAAATTGGTAGGCTGAAGCACAAGAATAACTGAATTTGAGGCCAATGAGACACAATTTTTTTTTTGTTTTTTTTGGTACCAGGGATCGAACGCATGACCTCATGCTTGCCAGGCAGGCACTTAAGCCACTGAGCTAAATCCCCGGTCCTACAATTTTTTAAAAACTATGAAAAAAATTTCAAGAACAAAACTTCTATTTCCAGGATTACTTTTTTTCCAATGTATCTCAGGAAAGCCAGATATACTGCCTACAATAAAAGAACAGATAAAAAGGAAAAAAAGACAATTTACTTTTTCTTATTAAATTTTTCACCTCAGTTCCAACTATGAAGATGAACCAATGTGGCTCTGGCTCTGCCTCAAAAAGGGTGGGAAATGAGGGGGCGGGGCAGAAGGGGAAAAGGGGAGGGGAGGAGGAGAGGGG